>CACRXK020000803.1:0-14664 GCA_902702795.2 Paramuricea clavata
TAATCTTACCAAGTTCACATCAAAATCTTGCCAAGATCCTATTGTAATCTTGCCATGATCTTGGACAACCTTGCCAAGATTCCACCATGATCTTGCCAAGATCTTGTCAAAATCTTGTCAATATCCTATCATGATCTTGCCATGATCTTGGAAGATCTTGTCAAGATCCCACGATGATCTTGCCAAGATCCCACCATGGTCCTTGCTAAGATCTTATAACAATCTTGCCAAGATTCTATCATAATCTTGCCATGATCTTACACAATCTTGGCAAGATTCCACCATGATCTTACCAAGATCATATCAAAATCTTGTCAAAATCCTATTGTAATCTTGCCATGATCTTGGAGGATCTTGGCAAGACTCCACCATGATCTTACCAAGATCCTACCATGATCCTTTCTAAGATCTTATCACAATCTTGCCAAGATTCCATTATTATCTTGCCATGATCTTGGACAATCTGGCCAAGATTCCACCATGATCTTGCCATGATCTTGCCAAGATCTTATCAAAAATCTTGCCAAGATCCTACCATAATGTTGCCATGGTCTTGAAATCTTGACAAGATCTCACCATGATCTTGCCAAGATCTCAGCATGATCTTGCCAATATCTTACCAAAATCTTGCCAAGATCTTATTGTAATCTTGCCATGATCTTGGAGGATCTTTTCAAGATCCCATCATGATCTTAGATCTTATCACAATCTTGCCAAGATTCTATTATAATATTGCCATGGTCTTGGAAGATCTTGTCAAGATCTCACCATGATCCCAGCATAATCTTGCCAAGATCTTATCTATCTTGATCTTGGAAGTTCTTGACACAATCCCTTGTCATGATTTTACCATGATCATACCAAAAATGTCATGATTTTGAAAGATCCTTGTGAAAGGAGGCTTTTACGCGCACATTTGCTCTCGCACCTTTGCGTGCCAGATCCAAATGACTGAAATGAGATCAATCAATCAATATCTGTAAATCTTGTCATCTGCGCATTTTTCGCATATTTGTGGTAGACAACCGTTTGTAAAAGCCCCAAGGCGCGTTTTATAAGTCAAACATACAAGGTACACGGCAGTTTATACTTCTGTTCCTCGACTTTGTTGCTGCACTAAAGAAGAAAGGATAACTTGTCGAGCTGTCTTAAATAAAAAGTAAGTGCTTACAACCTATTTTGTAACACATTATTTGTATATTGAATGAATGAGCGCTAAGCAGTTTGATTACCACATGTAATAAATGTTTCAAGCTTTTTCAAATAACCTTACAAAAGGCTAAGTTAATCGGCTAAAGCGATGCAATGCTTGCTGTAATTTCGACTTTAAATAAATTTAATAACACCTCATCATTGGTCGCAATAAGCTTTTACGTGATAATGCCTAGTTTAACGTTTTGTTAAGAATGACAAAGCCGTTGAGAATACCCCTGGGACCACAAATTATTATATTCACACAGTCTTATATTTATTACACGGCTTTTGCGCAGCTTGCGCTACTGAAATGTTCTGATAACCGTAGTTTTGACAGATCCGGTGCCAAACATCGTAAATGCAGCGCATAGGAACACCCAATTTCACACTACGGTATAAATGTGAGCTTCATTAGTGAGTTAAGTTTCATTATGCCAACCAGTGAAGCTAGGATAAAATATAGAGATCTTTCATATAAAATTAATGGTTTGAGCTATGATTATTCAACATGTGTATTATTCAAAATTTGTTATTTCAAATATTATTTAGGAAAACATGGTGAAGGCATCCCCAAATGAAAAAGAAACTACAGAGATCGAGATTGTAAGTATGAGTGTATACATGTGTAATTTATCGTTTTTACTTAAAAAGAATTCAACTACAGTGATTTAATATCAAGTATTGTTAATTCATTTTAGTGGCACAATGACATTAATTTGATGACCGTAAATGCACCACCACAAGAGCCATCAAAATGTGCAATCAAATTATTGGACTTCCTATTTTCATCGGAAGAGCTCCAGGATGGAATACTATTCCAGTCGAAAAGATCTCCAAAACCAGCACTAGATCCCAACAGGGTCACTAAATTGTTTGGTAAGAATAATATATGTGATTTGACTTGAAGAAAAATTAACTGGCCAGCTGTGAACAGATATATACAAACTTAAGACTAAGTTGCTACAGTATGTGTTAATTAAAAGTACTATAGTTTTCTTTGCCAATGGCAATGTGTTTTGGGTAAACATTGAAATGAACTTAAATACAAAAAATAGACTTACTTTAACACAGTCTTTTTTACGATATAGCTGTCCTCAACGCCAAGTATGGCGAAGAAAAAGTACAGAGAACAGTAAACACGCCAAATTATCGTGGATACGTGCAATCAAAATTCAAAAGTGCCGCGATATGCGAAGAAAAACAAAATCGAAGAACTTGCAATAACAATGGTGTCAATGCTAATATAATTCATGAAGTAAAGTATGAAACAACCTCCGAATAAAAGTTCCATCTTGAAACTCAATTCTTTAGAACAACATTATTAAGAACAGACAAGATTCCCTTTGTTTTCTCAAATATTGAGCAAGGTGGAACTTTCATTCGGACTTTATTTCAATCGCCATAGATATTGATAATATTTTACCAACATTATTGGTCTAATTTACTACATTTACTATGCAAACTAAACCGGGTAAAAGCTTGAGTATTATAATTTGGATGAACTAATTTATTACAATTTAATAAAGACCGACACTGAATTTATGGCAATATTGTACACTTTTACGTTAGTTTGATAAATTCAATCAAAGTTATATCCAGAGTATAGTATATTTCATGTAGAGCCTCTTCATTCTGTATTTGCCATGTATTCTTGCGGAAATCTTGCCACGAACTTGGTAAAATCTTGTAGGGTCATGGCAAGATCTGGCTGGATTTTGGTAAGATATTGAAGGATCATGGCAAGATCTCGCAGGATTTTTGGTAAGATCTTGGAGGATCATGGCAAGATCTTGCTGGATTTCAGTAAGATCTTGGAGGATCATGGCAAGATCTCGCAGGATTTTTGGCAAGATCATGGCAAGATCTTGCTGGATTTTGGTAAGATCTTGGAGGATCATGGCAAGATCTTGCAGGATTTGTGGTAAGATCTTGGAGAATCATGGCAAGATCTTGCAGGATTTGTACCAAGATCATGCCAAGATGTTACATAAATCCTGCAAGATCATGGAAAGATCTTGCATGATCTTGCAAGATCTTTCCAAGTTCTTGCAGGATCTTACCTAAGATCTTGCAGGATCTTGCAAGATCTTTCCATGTTCTTGCAGGATCTTACCTAAGATCTTGCAAGATCTTGCCATTATCATGGCAAGATCTTGCCATTATCATGGCAAGATCTTGCAGGATTTGTACCAAGATCATGCCAAGATCTTACATAAATCCTGCAAGATCATGGAAAGATCTTGCATGATCTTGCAAGATCTTTCCAAGTTCTTGCAGGATCTTACCTAAGATCTTGCAGGATCTTGCAAGATCTTGCCAAACATCTTGCAAGATCTTGCCATGATCATGACAAGATCTTGCCATGATAATGGCAAGATCTTGCATGATCTTGCAAGATCTTTCCAAGTTCTTGCAGGATCTTACCTAAGATCTTGCAGGATCTTGCAAGATCTTGCCATTATCATGGCAAGATCTTGTCATGATCATGGCAAGATCTTGCAAGATGTTTGGCAAGATCTTGCAAGATCCTGCAAGATCTTAGGTAAGATCCTGCAAGATCTTAGGTAAGATCCTGCAAGAACTTGGAAAGATCTTGCAAGATCATGCAAGATCTTTCCATGATCTTGCAGGATTTATGCAAGATCTTGGCATGATCTTGGTAAGATCTTGGGTAAGATCTTGTCAAGATCTTGCTGGGATCTTGGCAAGATTGTCAACCTGGGCCCGCCCTTCCATGTCCGGCAAACTCTACCAGATCTTGTGGTCTGCAAAAGGTTGGAAATGTTTTCTTCCTCCTCCTCCTCTTCTCCCGCATCACCTTCATAAATTTGTTCTTCATCGTCGTCGGAATCAATATCATCCTCATCACTTCCAATCTCCTGCACGACAACATCGTCGTCACCAGAATCCTGGTCGTTACTATCTCTGTCATCATCAGAAAGTTGACGGTTATCAGGGACTAGCGACTTTGCTATGTCAAGTGATACGATATCGACTTTTTCTTGCTTTAACGCCCCTTTCGACTGCTTCAAATTTCTCATTGATATATACATGTCCAATACAACAACTTTCAGTTTCTTTATTTTTCCTTCCCTGTAAATAGCTTTCCAGTTGTAATCTTCAAAGGTCTTTCTCTTTTCTTCCAGACTTGCGCCCTTTCTGCTATCTTCCCTCTTTTTTTTCCTTCTTTCTAGTTCGCGAAAATGTTCCAGGTACTGTGAAACCAGCCTTTTTTCCACCACATACTTTTTGCTGAACTCTTCCACGTCGTCATCATCATTCATATTTCATGTCGGTCCATACTGGGAAACCTCTGGATGTATACCATACTGTCAACCAATATGTGACTCAGACTGATCACGTATATGTTTTTATACTACAGACCATATATTTGTAAGATTTCCGTTTGTTAGATTTTATTGTACCGCATATTATTGACATGAAACAATGTACACCATATTGCTGAAATTAGCAATGAACTTTACAGGGTCGGCAAGTGAGGAAATATATGAGTATCAACTAGTTGTTATACTTGACATTACATGTATAAAATATGATTTATTATCGTTGGTGAAAGAAATTGTTCTGGTGTTGGTGAAATAAATTTCGTTTTAATTATCTCTGCATGGAAGCTTTCATTCATTATCCGTGTACGGGCCCATTGAATTGGTCATTGAAATATAACATTTTTACTGAAATAGGTGCCCAAATATTTGTGGCCCTCCCTTCTAGATGGGCACAAAAAAATTTGGCCTTCCCCAAAAGGGGGTCCAAAAAATGGTAGCCCTCCCCCTAAATTTACCGGCCCTCCCCCCCAATAATTAATGACCGCTCCCTTACAACATTTCGTAACGAAACTTTGGAATATTACTACTTTTGTGATGCTCTAAATTCAAGCTGTGATGAAATTTTTGTTTAGATCAAAATTTTAGTTATAAGGTAAAGGTCCATTGGGGTGGGGGGAGTACACATTACATGCTCAATGCTGAAACTGCCTGAGTGTGTCTTGACTGAGGAAAATGGCAATCGATATACTGGAGGGACTTGATTTGTAAAATCTTGTTAATTAAAGCAGTTGTAGATATGATTCCAAGAAGAATGGATTTAGTTTAGATTTTTAGCTGTTAAATACATGATTAGTATGTTTTATCATAGCTTGAATATTTCTTCTCAGACTTATTCTGAATATTCGTATGAAAAAGCAATGATTATGAGTCAGAATGAGGAAATGGTGTCTCATGGAACCTAGAATTATTTAAATGCAACATTTCTGATCAAAATTACATTGGGATTTTCTCCCCTCAGCATCACAGAGGGGAAATAAGACACTGACCTCTCCTCCTGTTTTTCAAGGTGACTTTTCCAATTTACCGGTATTTAATTCTGAGAAATGTCTGGGAAAATTCGTGTCTAATTGGATGTACTTTATAATCTTCAGAATTCTGCAACATTTCACCCCAAAAATGCATGCTTGAATCGCATTTCAGGGACTCTAGATTTCAAAATTTTCCTGTGGGGGTGCATGCTCCCGGGACCCCCTAGACAGTTTCATGCCTTCGGTGTTCACTTCACCCCCCAAAATGAAGGTCTGGCTATACGCTAGCTACTGGTCGCTTCTGGTGAGTTTACCAGACTGTTGTTATGATGGTCATTCCTCCAGTACCAAAATTTGACCACGCACACATTCTTGCACTCTTGCTTAGGGAGCAATTTATTTAAAAAATAAATTAGGACTAATAAGAGGCAACATCCATACCGAAAACTATGTAACCTAAACGGAAACGATAAGCAAAGAAAACAACCACTTTGTTCTCCGGGCAATATCTTCCAAGCGTCAATGCCAAACTGCCAATATAATCCCATTTTGCTAAACCGACACGGCCACACTTCGCCCACGGTGAAGCACACACCGGCAAAAGAGAGCAAGGTCCATAACGGCGGGGGGCCCTTACCCTCATCCTGATCTTCGCATCTCTCGATCACTTCACCACGGGGAAGCCAGGCTCGGGCATGAGATTCAATGTCCATAACGGTGAGGGCCCTTACTCTCAACCTGATGTTGTTTCTCCAGCTTTTCTGGGGGCCCCTTACCCCCAAGAAACCGCATTTTCCGTCACCCAATTTGGCCACAAAGGATTTGCGTGATTTATTAAGGAGCAATTTATTTAAAAAATAAATTAGGATTAATAAGAGGCAACATCCATACTGAAAACTATGTAACCTAAACGGAAACGATAAGCAAAGAAAACAACCGCTTTGCTCTCTGGGCAATATCTGCCAAGTGTCAATGTCAAACTGCCAATATAATCCCATTTTGCTAAGCCGACATTCTTCAGTTATCAGCAAAAGCTAGCCAAATTTTATCTCAGTTCACTCTGGTTTCAACGGTCTTCGAGACAACATAAACGGAAAATCCCACCCACCCAACTCTATGATGAAGAAGATGATCGAATAATCGGGAACTATAGAAACTTAATTTAAAATATAAGAAATCAATAGTAATCATCTATATTCTGTTTTTATCAACTTGTAAATAATTTTATACATTCAAGAAGAAATAAAGAAAGCGGGACGGAAAGTGGTGTCCACACGGCCACACTTCGCCCACGGTGAAGCACACACCGGCAAAAGAGAGCAAGGTCCATAACGGCGGGGGCCCCTTACCCTCGTCCTGATCTTCGCATCTCTCGATCACTTCACCACGGGGAAGCCCGGCTCGGACATGAGATTCAATGTCCATAACGGTGAGGGCCTTACTCACCCTGATGTTGTTTCTCCAGCTTTTCTGGGGGGCCCTTACCCCCAAGAAACCGCACTTTCCGTCACCCAATTTGGCCACAAAGGATTTGCGTGATTTATTAATTTTTCAAATTAAGGATTGCATCATATTATGCATTTTACATATTGCTCATGTTGCATTATAATTGCAATGTCTCCTGTTTAACCCATTAAGTTGAGCAATTTCCCCTTGACAAGTAAAATCATCCAGCATTAGACAGGAGTACAGTAATACAATAGGGTGCAATACCTGCACATTTAAATGGTTTTAAAAGTATATATCTGATGTGATGCAATTCAGCCTGTTTGACTGCGTCCATGAGTATTTCTCTAAACACCTAGTTTAACATCCACAGCCGTTAAAAATCTACTTTAAAAATCTGAATAATTTCATGAAGCTATTTATATTCTGTTTCAGGAATTTCAGAAAGCTGCAAATGATGCAAAACAATTAGTTCAAAAACCTACAGACCAAGAACTACTAGATTTATATGCTAATTATAAACAAGTGACAGTAGGAGATTGTAACACTGGTATGTAGTGACTGTTTGGAAAATACTTAATCTTAATTGGCTAAAAGGCTCGTTTTTGTGATTGAGCTTTAATACTCCTTGGCATCCCTTATCTTTTTGCTGATGAATTATGTTCCGTATACAGGTCTAGATAACTGTGTGATTTTGTAAATGTGTCGTCACCTGAAACAAGATACAGGCTCTGAACCAAACATCCCAATTATGAAAACAAGGCTCGGTAGCCATATAAGGCTACTTTTTGGGGGAAACGGCAAAACGCGGACCCCAGGTCCGCGGACTACCTTCGTGGACCTGGTCCATGGACTACACTCGTGGACCTTCGCGAAATTTTGCCGACCGGACCATGGACCAAGCACTATTTATATTTAGGAACCCAAGATTTGAGGATACGTACCACAATCATTCGAAGTGCAACACAATTTCATTATTCATTTCCGTTATTTATTTCACAATCAATTCAGTTTTCGTTGATGTACAGTTAAGTAAAAATCTGAAAAAATTTGGTTCATGAAAAAATATAGGAATATTTTGGAGAATCTGATATTCGAAGGATTTTACTGAATTATTCGAATTTTAATGTTAAAAAAAAATACTTGAACTGTACAGTCTGTAGAAGTTGTAAATTGCAATGACGTTCAATGCCTGGAGGTCCTTTCCCAAAAATGTTTATTTTATTTGAAGCTCGATTACTGCTTTTCTTGCATTTTCTGTAGCGCTCGAAAAGAAAAAATCTACCAATTTTACTGGGATATATTTGGAAACTTTGCATTAAAGTCGTAACTGTACAGCTTATATAATTTTAGAACGGTCACATAGTGAATGGATTTTGAACTTCACATTGAGTTTCCACGATCATATCTAATGACGGAACTCAACTCATGCACATTTTTCCACGCACAGTCAAGAATTCAATCATGCAAACTACCGAAATCTGGCGTTTCGCGAGTGGTCCACGAAAATGGTCCGTAAAAGTGGTCCACGAGTGTAGTCCACGAGTGCAGTCCACGGACCTGGTCCACGAAGGTAGTCCACGGATCTGGTCCACGAGTGTAGTCCACGGACCTGGTCCACAAAGGTAGTCCACGGACCTGGTCCACCAAGGTAGTCCACGGACCTGGTCCACGAAGGTGGTCCACGAAGGTAGTCCACGGACCTGGGGTCCGCGTTTTGTCGTTTCCCACTTTTAGGAAGGGTATTGATTAGTGTTGCAAGATTTGGATATTGAGCAGAAAATGGGGTCCAAATTTCATGGTACATTGGAAAATATTGGTTGCAGTGCACTGCTAATTAATCCATCTATGATTGATTACAGTATTTTATTATGCGAACATTTTTATGTACTATTTAAAGCACGCGTAGGAGTGTTTTATCAGATATAAAACGCGAGGCGCGGCCGAGCGTTTTATATCTGATAAAACACGACTACAAGTGCTTTAAATGGCTTAAAAAACGACTCATCTTATATGAGTTCATTGGCGAAGTAATTTTTAAAATAAACTTTGTCTAAACCGAGAAAAGCAAAGCTAAAGTTTATGTAAATTAACATGATTTTTTATCACATATAAAGATACGACACGCTTATGATTTTTAGTGTGAAGTTTCTTCGAAACTTCACAGTATTGTGATGACTGGGGGGAAATTCACACGAATCAGTCAGTCATTCATTTAGTCATACAGTAAACTTTCCGGGGGGTGTATACGATTTATGTTCGTAGTGATTTATTGTGCTTTGTCAGTACTTTGAAGGTTATTTAAGCAATTTCAGTTGACTTATTTACATATTCTGTTATCCTTTTGCCAAGTTCACAAAAAATTTCGAGGAATCGCTTTTGTTATTGTAATTTTTTGTAAATTTTAAAACATTCGCTTCTCATGTTGTGTAAAGGATCTTTACCCCGGAACACCCGATTTTTCTTTAGTAGCGCAAATGCGCATGCGCTATCAAGCCGTAGATCACGATGGCGTGACGATATGCTAGGAAGGAGTGACAGTGTTGTTTTCAGATGTATAAACATTTCAGACGTGAATATTGAGTAAATGTTTGAAAATCTACGCAATATATAAATTGATCTTATGCATTACGGGCGTTCAATTAAGTGCCGATAATATTTAGACGGTATATTCATTATACAGAGCTAGGAAGGAGCTAGAACGCCTAGACAGTGCAGTTAACACTCAACTCTCAAGTGCATAAACATTTCAGACGTATTAAATATTGAGTCGAAAATCTTTGAGATTCTAGGCATTCAATTGAGTGCTGATATTATTTTCACGGTATACTCATTATACGGAGGTATACAGTACGTGCGAAGAAGCGAGACTGTGTTGTTTTCAAGTATATAAACATTTCAGACATGAATATTGAGAAAATCTTTGAGATTCTACGCAATAATATAATATATAAATTGATGTTATGGCATTCAATTAAGTGCCCATCGATATTATTTAGACCGTGTATTCACTATACATTCTCATTGACTGTATAAGGTGCTACATCACAGAACTCAGTACAAAGAGCGAAAAATTGCATCAGATCAATAAAGCGTAAACAACTATTAAACAGAAGCGGGTGTTTGTACAGGCGTTTGCGAAGAAAATTTTGCGAGACGAAAGAAATCAGTCGAGTCAGAGCTCCTTAATACCTTATTTAAATAAGAAAGACGAGGAGATAGCCAATGTGTTATCGCCAACGTGTTATCGCCAATCGCTTGGCTCGCCAACAAGATTTATGCAATGGAAGAAAAAAGCAAGGAGGTACATGTAGCCAACGTGTACTGTTACGGACCTTGTTTACTGTCTAGCACAACGCCGTTGTCAACGGTGCAAACTCGTGTTCAGTGCAACGATAACTCTACCAGATCTTACGAGAATCAATCTGTAGTATTCTGTACACAGAACTGTATCAAAGCTTGTCAAAACTGCTTTAAACACTGCAGCTATAACTGTGAAACCATCGAAATCTAAAGTGACATTATTCAACACATGCGAAAAGCTGAAAATAGACACAACGTAACCTTCGAAAAGTCAAAGGTCAATGAGACTTGTTATTGTGAAACATGTCACAATTAGGTTAAAATGCGGAAGCGGATGGAGCGGATCCACGGAACGGATATGCGGATAAAATACGGAACGGATGAAGATAAAATGCTTCCTTTCAATGATATAACGACGTAGTGCTTATTATTCGTAATATATCGTATACAGCTATTTCAATTATAGTTTTAGATAAGTTTAGCATAGCAGTAGCCTCGTGGGGTGGCGACAGCTGCAAATTTTAGCGACAGCTGCAAATGCAAATGCAAATGAAAATTTAGAATATGCAAAATTTGGTTGTTGGTGAAACAATTAAAATTTAGCATGCGTGTAGCATCACAATAAATAGATAAATTGTGTCAGTTTCACAAGGCACGTTTCTGATGTGTTAGGCTTGTTTCAAACGTCACGCTACTCGTGTGCCGAGCGCATTAAAAGCAATAGATAATGAGATGAAATGCCTTTGGTAATTGTTTATTTCGTAGTGTAAGCCATCGATTAGCTTTTCTAGGTTGTCAGCGAACCTATATAGTTCTTGCAGTGTCTTTTTCAATTTGAAACTTCACACTATCCTTGGATCCCTAGTTCTAATTTTGATAACTTCTTTCCGAAAATATCCTTTGTTATTCCCGGATTAAAAATTTTTCTAAAGCACAAGTCGTCCATTGAATTTCACAAAACTCAAACACAAGACATTTTTCCAGCCGTTACTAGCAAAGAAACAATCATGCAAACAGCAAACAAACGTCTTTAACGAGTTCATTCCCATTCATTTTTCTAACTCTGACCATTTTGTGTCTGACCGTTTGCATACATCTATTTTTTGTAGTAATAAATCAAAGATTCTAGAAAGACGTCTTCGATACCTTACTGATCACTTTACTTACAACCTGTATTGTAACGTATGCAGATCACTGTTCGAGAAGGACAAGTTACTCTTCTCTTTCATTTTATGTGCGAATATATTAATGTAAGTTTTCAATATTAATCTAATCGACACTGTCTATGATTAGGATACATGCTTCCGGAAACTACGTCATCTTGGCCATAGAGCATCGTTTTCGTGATTCACACGTTGTGCTTCAACTAGTGTTGCGTATGCGAAAATGAGGCTCCATACCAAAGTGACGTACTTTCTGGAAGGGTGTGTTATCCTATCTCACGCCATGCAAGCAGGCTATAACAACAAACGAAGATAAGTTAATAAAAAGCAATGGAATCTAAAATCAACCAATCAGCTTAGAGCAGTCCTCAAGTAACGGTCACAAATTGCTTTAAAACAAAACAAAATATGGCTTTTATCTTTCTTTAAAATGGAAAAGACTTTATCTTAGACAAGGCTGACAAAACTTACATGGTTGAGAGAATTTTTCGAGCCGTTAGCGTTGTATAGTGTGATATAACAGAGCAATAATACTTTGTCAGTGAACTACAATTGTCTCGAACTTTTTATGTATATTATTAATACACATAATTCTTGGGTTTCATATGACGTCATAAATTTGACGGGGGGTCAACTCTAAATCGAGACACAGTCATCAAAGTGAATGAATTGTTCACTGTATGTGTTGGGACTGCGCGCATGCTAGTTTGGTGACAAATACATGCAATTTCGTATCATTTGCTCGCTCCAGTACAGCATAAGCATCAATACATTTTAGGTTGACCCCCCGTCAGATTCACTTCAAAATGCCGTAGTGAAGCCCAAGAGTAGGATGGTTTCTCGTGAAATTTGGATAAAACAAGCACTTGTCAAGGACTCGTGCTATTTTGATAGTCTTTGAAAAACTCACTCGTGCATGTTTTATCCAAATTGCACTCGAAACCATCCAATTACCTTTACTAAAATCATCCTTCTACTCTCCCTCATGGTGTAGTATGTCACTTAAAATGGCGGACAAGACCTGGTTGCGTGGCGCGAGATTGGCTAATTTGTGATCAGTTAATTGCGACTAGTTTAACTTAACTCACATCATCTTTAATCATGGTTTTCTTTTCATTTTCTTTCAAGTATGTGTAACATACATTTTGACACTTTAACATTATGACACTTAAATGTTAAAGCGTCCAAAAAAATGTTAAAATGTCAAATAAAGTTTATGTGTCTATATGTTGTTAATCTAGATCAAAGAATGAACTAGGTACTGAAGAGTTTCTATTCTTTCTTACTGGAGGGATTGGCTTGGAGAATAAGGTATTGGTATCTTATGATCTACGTGATATAGACAGATGTAGAAAAATAGTAAGTTCTATTCTTTCTAATCTTTAATCTTCTAATTTTATTTCGTTCTTAGATTGCGAATCCAGATCCATCGTGGTTGTCGGACAAGTCTTGGGACGAAATATGCAGAATGTGTGATCTCGATGGATTCCAAGATTTTAGGTACTGAAACATCGAAATCAATAAAATTTCTCTTACACAAAGAAACTCCATAGTTGCATTGGGGGGAGGGGGGACCACAAAATATAAACTGATGCACATGTGGTTACCATTAAACCTAATTCGCATAAACTTTGAAGGTGGATAGTGCTTCTCGCGTAATTTGATTGGCTGACAGAAATAAAACGTGTTCTCGTTTTGTTCCGGGACCAGTTGTTCAAAGCAGGATTCGTGCTAGTCCTTAAAGACTACTTGAATAAGTTTTGACTTTTCAAGGGCGCTTGAAAGCTAAATAGTTAGTGAAACCATACTATTAACTTAGTTGCCATAGGTATTTCGTGGTGCAAAAACCGGCGTTGGAAACAAATTGTTGATACAAATTTGTCAATATTACACCAAGTATTTCGCTAGGAAGCTACACTGGTCAATAAACCGTGGGCTCGATTGCGGTTCGATTTTCCCGCCATTTTCTATGTTTTCAACAATTATTTTCTCCTTGAAAGAAAACACTCCTTCAAAATTGCTATTTTACTAATTAAAAACTCCTTAATTACTACTTAATTACTACTAGAACTTTTATCGATCCAGACAAGATTTCTGGAGAAATATTTATAAGTGTATAAACAAGCTGTTGTGAAATTTGCTGAGAATTTTTACTTCTATCTAGGATTAAGCTAACCGGCTGTCGAACAACTGGCGCACGGTTACAGACGAGCCAGTTTTTTCAATGAACGAAACTGCGGTTCCGCCAAACAAAAAAGGCCCAAAGTTTGGTTTAACAGCTGTCACCACAGTTCACCTCCACTTTGGTGAATAATTGTTAAGGTTACAGAACACCTTTGAGTGTTAATTTTGCCTAAAATTTTTTTATTGGTTTCCATGAAAGCATTAGACTAGATCTACTATCTGACCAAGTTTGAACGAAAAATGTTGAAAAGTCGCAGAGTTTTTTAATAAAATACATTTCGCTGCAATAAGAAAAACATTGAAAATGTAATATTCAAATTCAATTTTCTCCCGAAAAATTTTACGGTAATTACTGATTTTCAAATGAGTTGTTCTCCTGCGGGTTTTAACCAATTTTTCTGAAATTTTCACAGGACATAGCTAAAGACGTCAGTTTCGGCTTTTTTTTTAATTTAGGATATTTTAATAATAAAGAACAATTCACTCAAACAATTCAGAAATATATTGCAGTCGTCAAAGAAATCGCCATATCAGCGGAATGACGAAATAAACAAAAATTTCCGAACACAATTTTTTAGAACAACTATTTTACTGTATAAAAATGATATTTTCATAAATTTAACTTAAAACCAGCAGGAGCACAACTCAAAAGCATAACGGTACCGCGATTTAAGATTTTCCTGAATAATTCTTACATTATTTTATTGTTTGTTAATTTTACAACTTTACCATATTTTGCATACACTGGCGAACATTTGGTGAAAATTTGATTAAAATCGGACTGATATTGAGCGCGCAGTAGCGGTTTCCCACAAAACGCATAAAAGGGTGTCCTGTAACCTTAAAGTGTTCGAATTACCTGAACGGACTATGAAAGATCTTTATAAGTACAAACACTATTTAAGATTATTAAATCATGTAATTAAGCTGACTTTATTTGAGACGCTTCATGGGTAAACGTTGTTGAAATCAAACCGTTCAACATGCATTGAATTTTGCTTGCTGAGTGCCAGTGCCGCAGAGAGGTTGGCGGGGGCCCGGGGCAAAATTTTTTTGGGG
>CACRXK020000803.1:16367-40754 GCA_902702795.2 Paramuricea clavata
GGGACCCGAAAAAAATCTACAAAAGAGTTATAAGTCCATCAATAGAATATTCTACCATTAGTACCGCTCCTAGGGAGATGCATCTCGCACCACTGGTTAGACCTTACCTTTTATTTATATATTAGGAATGTCTCAATCGAGTATCTCACATATGTGAGATGGATCAAATTAATTTGGTTAAACATTATCTGCCTCTTTTTAAGGTTGTTCCATTGGTTACCAATTTTGTTGAAGATAAACTGGGAAGCAAGTTTGTCCAACCTCCACCATTTGATCTGACGAAAAGTTACAAGGATTCTAATCAATGCATTCCTTTAATTTTTGTCCTGTCACCTGGTGCTGATCCCATGGCTAGTGCGTATTAAGTATTTATTTCTATTTCCACTTTGTTGTTGTTTCAGTATGAAACCATGACAAAACCCCACATAACATAACCCCACATGACAAAAATCCCCTCCGACAAAATCGCCGACGACAGTATCCCCGACATCAAAAAACCCAAATTACTGAAATTCATTGCATGGCATCGTGGGCTCAGTTCAAAATTTTGGCGCGCTTTTTGTTTTGCTTGACTTTGATGTGTTTGTAACAAAATAAGGCTCAAGTTGTACGTTTAGAGTGTTCTTAATTATTCTTGAGTTACCTATTATTGTTTTGGGCCCTTTAAACTTTTCTTAAAACTCTACCAATAAATTAAAAACTTTGCCTGCTATATCTTGAAACTAGAAATACATGCATGCAGCAACCCCTCGCATGTTTTTTCCAAACATTGATTTAACGTGAAATATTAGTAATTGATCAACACTGAACCACAGATGAGTTGTATACAGATATGAATCTCCCGTCAAAATGTGTCACACGCTTTTTCGCACAAAATGCGCATGCGTAATCGCCTGGCAAGTGTCATGAAAAATTTTAATCAGTAAACTAATAGGAAAAATCGAATTTTTCACAAAAAAATGGCGATTTAGAAAATCCGTTCAATACGATGTCCCATTTGAATTAATTTTTTTCAAAAGAGGGATGGACTGGAAGTTTTAGGCTAGGAATTGGTCTATGAATCCTCTTGATACTGGCGAAAACAGGGGAGAACATAGCTGAGGAGTGCAACACATGCCAAATCGAAAGTCTTCCAAAACTTTAGCACCGGTTGCGGAAACTTTTGAGTTCAAAAATCATGTTGAACATGCTATGGATGCAATACATCTCCAAAAGATTAGTTAAAGTGAATCAAGAAATGTTTAAAAAGGATGGAAATCTGAAAACAGTAACGGTACGAAGTCCTTTATACGCTTTTACCGTTACGGTAAAAGCGTATAAAGGACTTCGTTTACTTGAAATGGTCTTAAAAAGATGACAGATAGTGGACAAACGCAACATCGTATTTGGCACCTTGGCTACAAAAAAAATAACTTGATGATCCTTTGATTATTTTACACAATGTTTACAAAAAAGCTCGGAATTCGATAAAGTTATGTTTATGCCTCATGATTATGGCCATGCACGGGTCTTTTTAACGAACTCAGAAGACAAAAATTAAAGACATAATATGTTCGCTAGCCCGCGTGCAGGCCCAAGGGAACTGATAGTGGGCCTGCAAGCAAGGCCCGGTATTTTGTACTTTCCGCGTTCGCCCACGAACGCGGCATTCTGATTGGCTGTTTGCTGTTGGATTCTATAATTAGGTCAGTGATTCATCACAAAGGCATAGACAAAGGCTCTCGATAAGCTTAAAATTCGAAAATTGATCACTTTTTTCGATTACAAATGGAACAAGAACAGACTGTTTATTGTTTACTTGAAGGAAGAGATGTTTTTGCCGTTATGCCAATGGGGATTGCTTGTCGTGAGGTGTTGGAATAGCAACATTACGACTGGGGTAAACTATAGTAACCTTTACTTGAGTTTCATTAATTTCAAACAGACTTGATACGTTATATGTTCCTCAAGAAAATTATCTTTTGGTTGATGTTGAGATGCAGTTGCATGTAAGCCTATTCAAAATACTTTGCGATTTACAAGGCTTCGCTGAGAGAGCAAAACAGAAGACGGTATTAAATTGCCGTTTGAAACGAAACGATCTGGACTCTGAACGCTCTCTTCTTTTGTAGAGTTCTCGCCAAATGAAATAACTGAAATAAATTTCGTACTTTCCGCCGCCAACAAGAATTGCACACACGATCTGATAAGTGAGACAATTTATTTATAACAATGGCGACAGCGAAGCACACATTATAAATGCTGATGCGGTCGCACGACTTCCCTCACGATTTGAAGTTTGAAACTGGTTTTCTGTTGAAATTCGTCTTAATTTGCCTGTTCCGATTTTAGTTGAAAATGAGCACCGGCAAATTTGGCAATACTGACGGCGTTGCTTGCATTTTTGGAGTTAAAACGCAGCCATTTAGACATTGTTTATGTTCTGAATAAGCAGAGAAAAGCCCGCAACATTTTAATGCGAGTTTGTTTGTTTATTTGGGTGCTGTCATTGGTTCTTTTTTGACAATTGACGCGCGAATGGGGCGTGTTATGAAAAGGGGCGTTTTACAAAATACCGGGCCTTGCTTGCAGGCCCACTATCAGTTCCCTTGGGCCTGCACGCGGGCTATATGTTCGCAGTTTCAGGTTTGAAATATGCATTCAAAAACTTTATTCTTTAGTATTATACAAAAAACAAATTAGAAAGACGGATAAAGGGTAAAGCGTTTCCTTTCGAGCATCTTTCGACATAGAACACGATTTAATATGCGATTTATTTATATAGTTTTCAAGCGGATTCCATGAATATAAAGACAAAGATTCGCTCTACTAACTTTCAAAACTAAATTTTGAGCCATGAATAATTCCAATTTCACTTCTTATTCAAAATAAAACATACACTTACCGTTACTCTTGAAGAATTCATTCCAACAATAGCCGTCGGTAGCGCAGATTGTTTATAAAAACAATTTTTCGTGTTTCAAACGGCGTTTTCCTATAGCTTTCCTGATTAAATTTCAGAACGCACTTGCCAGCGCTCGCCGGAAGTGATTACGTGGGGCGAATTCCGTGTGACACAAAACAATCAGCAATTTGATGGGAGATTCATATCTGTATGTAACTCATCTGTGACTGAACGCAGGCTCGCGTTTACGTCAGTGTTGCCATGGCAACACGATGAATTTAATTTTTATTATATTTTTTGTACAACACGCCAAAAATAGTTGAAAGATTATTGCTTTTAACTATATAACAATGTATTTTCGAAATATGTACTGTAGGTATGTTGTTCTGCATTTTGTAAGCTTTGATTTAATGTAAAATTTAACCTGAATCGCTTCGTAAAATGTTTTGAAATGTTCATTTTATTAAACTACAAACTGCTTTTTTTGATAAACTGTTTTTACTTTATAAAACAAAATAAGTTCAACTGGTTGAGTAATTTCAGTTCGGTTTTCAAATTAATTTGCTCTCCTTTACATTTTACCTTTTTTTCTTCAATTAAACAGGGTAATTTAGCAAACTTTAATACAGCTTCATTGAAAAGGAAAGCAGTGCATGTTTTACGCAATAAATTAAAACAACAAAATTCATAAACATTATTCATTAAACATTCAAAGCAAACTTGCCCTATATTTCACGATTTTCCACAGGAAATCAAATCTTCTCATCTCTTCAAACAAAAATTGCTTCAAAGCTCCGTGTGAAACGTGATTTTCCAAATATATTCTTTTGTTTGAAAATTGAAATCTTGCTTATCCCACTCCTGGCAAACAGCCATATTTTTGAGATCAGTGACGATGACCACCCACGGTTGGTCACCCGCGATCATTGATGAACTTTAGTCTTCGCTAATGCTTCCCTTTCCCCGGGTGTAAATAGCCGAGCGGATAATATATCAAGCCTCGGGGATCATATATCAAGCCTCATTAATATTCAGTACACGTAGCATGTACAATATATGCATGCTCTGTTAAAATGAGCTAGCTCATATCTTGTAGCTTTCACTTTGTGTCCGCAATTTGTGATCGTGATAGGTGTCTTAATTTTGAGCAGGAACTGCGCGCAAATCATGCTATTTAAAACTTCTCAGTTTGTTTATATTTCACTCAGAATTGAAATGTGGGTTTGTCTCAATTCTGTAATTTGGGTTTTTTTATCAAAATCCAATCAAATCAAAATTTATTTACATGAATATAACAATAATCAGACGAGTACAGCATTTATAGCATTTCTGACATTACATAAGATAGGGGGAAATAAGAGAATTAACATGTGTTGTTTGTTGTACCTAAAATGCTTTTGAGTTGACCACCGGGGATAGTCGTCGGGATCTTTGTCGGTGGGTATTTTGTTGGCGGGGGTTGTAAATATCCCTTGAAAGTATTGAAATAACTGTCGATCTGGAATTATTGTCCTTCTATGTTTGATAAACCTCTCCTGAGCGAAGGCCTTTGCTCGATTTGAACATTTCAGGTCGGCGCTTTTTATATTGCTTAGAGGGATATGGCAATATAAAATAATTAAGTTTGAAAGATCATTTAAAATGACATATAAACTTCCTTTACAATTATTCCGTATCTTGCTTGGTTTTCGAAATGAATCGACTTATTGTGATCAAAAGCAGCGTGCATTCCGCCATCTTGGACATGCATTCGATATGCATACGTCACAAGTAGGGTAAAAAGCGGAATTTGTATCTTGCAAACCACATGTCATTATCAATATGAAACTCGATTTTCCGAAGTCTTTTTAGTACTCAATTAACTCACAACATTTTAAGAAACTTCGAAGAAATTTAGTCCTACACGAAGAAGTTTTAACAAGTTTACCCTGCTTGTGACGTCATGAAAAACTCAGTCAATTTGGTCAATTATAATACCAAGATGGCGGACTGCACACTGCACGAACATCAAGACCTGACCCGATACTTCTTTTATTTAGATCTGCTGAAGTTTGCTGCAGATAAAGGTTTTACAGGAGACAAGTTCAATGCCATTTCACTTGGTCAAGGACAGGTACTTGTATTGTTACATATATTAATCTTGACATGCCCGATATTTTAGAACCGCAGAGACTTCGATGATTCACTAGATAACGAAATCACGGAATACTCGGTGCATGTCTTTATTCTCTGTGCTGTTTCCTTTACCTGAGTTTGGTTGTACGGAGGCTGGGTAGCGCTATATCCACCAGACAGTGATTTTTTTGAGCATTCTAAAAATGTCCGTTGATTTTTAAGCCTCGTTTACACTTGCAATTTTTGCTGCGATTTTAGGTGCGATTTTCTTCTTCTGATGGATGTAAACGAGTGGATAAGTTATGAATGTTCAAATGAGGGTACATGTACTCCGAACATTCGTAACTCATCTACTTGTTCGCATCCATCAGAAGGAGAAAATTGCACTAGAAATCGCAGCAAAAATTGCAAGTGTAAACGGGCCTTGAAAATGTCCGTTGAAAAAATCACTGTCCATGCCAGTGGATATATAGCGCTATCCATTCTTCGTACAATCGACCCCGGGTGAATGAAATACTAAAGATATACTAAAGTATTTATGTTAAAATTTCCTTTTATTAATTGTGAGGTTTATATCCATAGTTTTATAGCTTTTAGAACACTTTTAAGGAACGTTTACACGGTGGCAATAAAACAGTTATGCGAAAAAATGTTTGCGTTCCCGCCGAAGTCACGCAGGAATTTTTTGGCCAACCTGCCAGAGCTTGCAAAATGTTTATTACGTTGAACGTTTCCTTAGCCCAAGGAACTGAGAAACTATTCATGCGACCCGCAATTTCGTCTCATTCCCTTATATGTAATTAGATTTGAACACTAATGTTTATTTCAGGGTCCTATTGCTGCCAAGATGATCTCCGATGCTTCACAAAATGGAACATGGGTTGCGCTACAAAATTGTCATTTAGCTGTGTCATGGATGTCGTCCTTGGAACGGATTTGTGAGAACCTTACTCCAGATAGCACTCATAATGACTTTAGACTCTGGTTAACAAGCTATCCATCAGACAAGGTAAGACTGTATGTTTCTAAAATGTGTTGTGTGTTCTCAATATACTTGTTGAACATCGAACTATAGCTGCCATCTCGTTCCCAGGCTTTTCACGAGGTTCCTATAGCTGATGTCAAACTGGTGTTGCAGATTATTTAAAATATAGGAGTTTTAACATTTTCATTTCCAACTGGTGTTGCATATTAGTTAAAATATAAGAGTTTTAACATTTTCATTGTTATGGAGTTAATACAAGTACAACATTTTAAGCATGCAGTCGCCTGCACATCCTCATTCAGTCTTAGGCGTTCATTTGATCTCTTATCCTGCAAAGTTTTCAATTATTAATTATAACAGCCTGCCTACACGTATTAAAAGTGTGGTTCGGTTTGTTATTGAACTGGCATACACACTCAGGTAAAAAAATACAGTCACTCGTAGTGAAAATTTAAAAAATCGTAAAAATACTGTCACTATAAGTTTTTCGTCAATAGGTAATTCCAGCTGTTGACTAAATTTTGATCAAGGCAAACAGAACGAAATCCAACACCACAGCTACAAAGAGCGTCTTAGAATGAGTAAAACTGCAAATATTGGTTGCTAAATGTTGCATGTAAAATGAAGAAGATATAGCCCTGTGAAATTCGCAAATTTTGTATATATTTGTATTACGCGCGCTAAAAATCACCACTTTCGGCTCAAAAATGGTTATTTTTCCCGCGCGTAATGCAAATATATACAAAATTTGCAAACTTCATAGGGCTATATTTTCCTCATTTTACAACCATTCGCAACCAAACTTTGCAATTTTACTCATTTTAAGATGCTCTTTCCAGCTATAGTAATGGATTTCATTCAAAATTTTGCCTATAGCTGGAATCATCCATTCTGGCTTTAATTCAAATATTCTCCTTGGCTTTAATTCAAATGTACTTTGCCAAATTTATATATGTACTTCTCAATTTCATTAATAATTCATGAGTAATTAAACCAATAGCATGTAAGCATTCCGTCACAAGATGCTGTTTGGATACCGCGGTCATTTGAGAAGCCATATAAACAACTCGAGCTCGTTTCTCACCGGGATATCCAAACACTCTAAAACAATGTACATTGTTTTCTCGTGTTTGGATATCCCAGTGAAACACTCGCTCTCGTTGTTCATGTACAGGGTGTCCCAAAAAAAACGAAAACTATTGAAATCACTTATTGTTAAATTTGAATGCCCTACCAAACAGCAGGACGTAATGATGCGTAAAATATTGACAAGGTGCATGTATTAGAATTTAGTTAGGAATATCTCCTGGTAAAGTGCGCGATTTTCTCCTCCTGGGAATTAAAAACAGCTTGTTAAACAGTTTCTTTATGCATAAATTTTACTTATGTCAATCATTTATGCACTCGTGGGAACCAACAGAGCGCTAATGCATTCAAATTCTAACAATTAAATTGTTATTGCTGATTTCAATAGTTTTCGTTTTTTGGGGGACACCCTGTACAGGGTGTATCAAAAAAAAGGAGACCTTTAGAAATCAAGCATATTGTTAAAATTTGAATGCCTTTTCAATTGCACATATGCTGAACCGTAGTGCGTGAAATATTGATGGGGTGCATATATTAGAAAAAGGAGACCTTTAGAAATTGAAATAACGTTTAAACAAAAGATTGTCTGCTCCTGGGAACAATCTGCCATGCATACTTGTACGTAGATCGCATGTTACGCACTCGTCAGTCGTGGGCTTAGCAAAGTGCTCCAGGATTCAAATTATAACAATGGTTGATTTCTAAAGGTCTCCTTTTTCTAATATATGCACTCATCAATATTTCACGCACCACGGTTCAGCATGCATATGTGCAATTGAAAAGGCATTCAAATTTTAAAAATATGCGTGATTTCTAAAGGTCTCCTTTTTTTTCTACACCCTGTATTACTTGACATGCATACATTTATCATCCGAGAATGTTAATGACTTTATTAATGAAGTATTAGGATTTTTTCGTTGTAAAAAAACCATACGTTTCGAAAAGCATTAGACATTGAATTACTAAAATCTGCACTAAACAAGTATAGTATAATTGACTAGGCTAGCGTTTTTAAAATGTCTCCGTTTGATCTGGGAGGTTCACGTTAGATAAAATTAAGGTAAAATTTTACATGTTCGTTCACATATGAATGTGAAGGTTCATCTGTGAAAAATATATGTGAAAGGTAATTTCACATTTGAATTATAATTTCATTTGTGGAACATTTCAGACACAAAAGACGTCACCTTTTTACATGTGTAATCATATGTCAACATCTTACGCCAAACATATGTTTACGATTTGTCTTAAATCTGAATTGTAAATGCTGACGAGCGCAGTGATCCAGCCCACTATTCTTGGCACTGACAATGCTTCTACAGAGTTCACTCGGCCCAATCTTTCGCGCGATCCATGTGTTGTTGCGATCTCGATTTTGCCTCGTTCTGTTGGTCGGTTTCGATTATTGCCTTGCGTTACGCAATAAACGTACGTTCAATTCCAATTAGCAAACGTAATAAACGGGAGAATAGACGGAAATTGTACAGCTTGTGTGATGTTTCCATTCGGTCACGTATAGTGTAACTATCGACCTGATTGCTCTGAACTAAATTGCATTATTTCAAGAGTAATACATGTAAAATGTATCTGTTTATTTTTCAAAGATTCATAAAATCTTAAAGTGAAGAGCAGTGCTCTTTCATGGGCACCTAAATTAAAACAATACTATATTTATTTTTTTTATTTGCCATGCCTAGTAATATTTTTTTATTTCCTGCAATCTGATTGGCTGCAGGAGCGGGCAGCTTTTTACGATATCCTAACCGTAGTCCAAAAGAGTTCTTTTTAGCGACAAACCGAGGGGTGAAGGCAATTTTCAAACTCAAAACACTACCCAAAAAGTTGAAAAATCCACCTTGTCGATACTAAAGATAGTAAAATCCAGTGAATTGACTTCATTGGAATTAGTGCCTAGGCCGAAATGTACTTTTTGCCGACAAAAACGCGAAAAAAACAAATATAAACATCGAAAAAACCCTGCCCAGTGCTACATGTTTGATGTTTTGATTCAAATGCACATATATATTCTATTTAAAAACTACAGCATACAACTTGTTCTTAAACATAAACATTTTAAAAAATACCTTAAGCGGCAGTTTAAGCATGATTCTTTGGCTTAATTTGGTCAAATATGTTTTTATAAATGTTGTAATGAACAAAGTGTTTTAGTGCCATACTTCTAATGCAAATGAACAATCATTTCCTGTTGGGACAGGTGAATTAAGTCTATAAATAGTTATTTTGCTTAAATTACTTTTACATATATACGCGTCAGGAAGCATTACAACCAAGTGCAACAGTGAAGAAAATATCTGGTTCACCAAAGAAGATGGATCACGAAAGAGTCATCTTCTTTATCGTTGCTGTTGTCGCATTATTGAGCAATGCGTTAACCGTAATGCTTTTTATAAAAAAATCAAAATGGCTAAAAAAGGTGTACAACTGTTTAATTCTAGCATTAGCTATTCAGGATATTTTTCTCGCAGTTTGTTTGTTGGTTTTACCTGGTTTTGTCATGAGAGAAGATGCGTATAAATTACCTTCTAATGCTAGCTCGAGGTCGATATATTGTAAGATTCTCTGGTCGCAGTTCATTCCGTTTGCTTTAGGAATAACATCTGTCTATACCTGTCTTATGCTCACTTTCGACCGCTGGTTGGCCGTTGTAAAACCGCTTTCTTACAAAAAATACGAACAGTCTATTATAATGATCATTATCACCGTTCTCTTTCCATGGATCGCTGGATTCTGTTTCGAAATTACAGCGCCGCTAAATGCGACAGTCATGGAAGTGAATGGCACATATCTCTGCGGTTGGAAAGAAAGAAAATACAGTTCGGAAACAACTTTCCTGGCCGTATTCACGTTTCTAGGGATGATAATTATTCCATCAACTCTCATGGTTCTAGCTTACAGTCATATTATCGTGCAGATGAAGCAATCACGGAAGAGAGTAAGCGCGACAATGAATAGTAGTGTAATAAATAGGCAAGAGAGTACGGCGTTGAGATCTCTAAAACGAGTGACAGTGACAGCATTTTTTGCGTCCATGGTAGTAATAGTGTGCTGGCTGCCGGATCAACTTTATTATACCTTGTCACAAGTCCAGTTAACGAAACTTGGTACGACAGAACATTTTGCTGTTAAAACTTTAGCGTTCGCCTGTTGCTGCATAAATCCCGCAATCTATTGTTTCTCGAATAGCTCCTATCGAGACGGACTGAAAGAGATCATCTGTTGTGGCAGAATACGAATCTTCGTCAAAAAAACATAGAACCTGTAGTATCATTAGTACTTGTTCACCTGTGGCCTACTATACAGTTTGCATGAGAACAAATTATTATATATATATATAAACTTAAAATAATTAAGCAGCGTAACAATCGGCCATTTTCCGAGCAAAATACACTGGTGCAGACGAAATCGGAGTTTCGATTGCGCATCCAAATGAGGCGTTTCCTGCGTTGCGAAAAAATTGCATTGAACTATGACATGTAGCTGAGACTGGAATAATTAGAACATGCACATCAATGTATTGAATTGTTCAATCATCATTTGAATGCAATGCACTATACAAATTTTCTCTTTTGAGTTCCATAAATTTTTAGTGCATTTGCGACGGGTTAGTCTGACTATCGGGGCAAGTTGTCAGGATTATATCGAACTCTGTAATAGACTATAAATATTGTTTGTTAAATTAAAATAAAATATAGTAATCTAAACTGTTAGTTGAAATATAGTAATCTCTACTCTTGTTGTTAGCTTATACTGTTATTACCAAACGTTCGCGCTAGAGAGGAAAATAATTTGTCAAAACTAAAAATTAAAACTGAATAACAAGCTGCTGCACTTGTAAATATTGTCCGCTAGGGAGTTTTCATACGTATGGTAAATTTCAACGTACGATTTTTCATTGGAAAATGTATTTTTAATCTCGTAATGACTTTGCTCTTTGGTGACCATGGTTATCCAAGGAACACTCGGTGCCTTAACATGTGCATCTGCACAGGCATTTGCTTCATGCCGTCCACGTGATCACCATTACTTGACATATTTGCTACTCGTGCATTAACACTTGCTAGCATCTCCATGATGTCCTCATCTTCCATTTTTTCTTCGAATACCTGAGTAATGGAGCTGATTAACCAGGTCCCCATCTCCGGGGTGTTATATACCCCCAAGCCACACCTCCGGAAGGCTACGTGATCCAGGGTCGTTGAATAACAAATTAAGAAATCAGCATCGGTTGGAAGCCTCGGTACCAATTTCTCACCCACGCTTGCATCCGCCGCAACAGGCCCCAAATTTTCAAACCCGTGATCAGCTTTTTTTCCCCGGCAAGCAGAAATAAAGAATATTTTAGGCTTCCCTCGCAGAGATTTGCATTGCCTACCATTAACCCTTGACGTAAGCTCGTCTACTTTTACAGTCTCTTTGTCTACCGTAAGAATTCCTTTTTTCTTCCCGTGGCTTGAGATAAATACGATCAGACCATCGTGATTGTCTGTATTGAAAATATTTTGAAAGAAAAAATAAAGTTTGTCAAACAAAAAAGATATGCGTTGCTGTGTTTTTATAGTCGACATTTAACCACTAGCAGAAGCTACAATCTCGACATCACGATATAATTTGCAAAGTTAATGAACATTGACAACTCAAGCTTTATTAAGACTCGTTTACATTTGCAATTTTTGCTGCGATTTTAGGTGCGATCTTCTTCTGATGGATGTGAACGAGCGGATAAGTTGTGAATGTCCAGATTACATGTACTACTCGTTCACATGCATCAGAAGGAGAAAATCGCAGAAAAAAACGGGTCTTTAGATCTCTACCCCCAGTTCAACACGTTGCATGTCAACAAGCCTCAAGCAACATTTGGTAATTTACCCTGACACCAACTCAACATATTGAAACGAGAAACTTATCAATGGGCATGACATGCTTACAGTATGTCCAGTCGTTGTCGAAAAGCTTCGTTTTCGTGGATCAAGGTATCCGTTTTCCATTGAAGTGCACAAAAGTACGCGTTTTCAAACAAGAGCGGATTAGTTTGGACGGGGCTGAAGATTGTAACTCGCGTCATATTTTATATCGCGGCATTCCCTTAAAGTTAAAAATACCGTATTTATTATTTGTAAGTGATAACATGAAGTTGTTGTGAATAAGTGCGGCGATTAGTCGGAGGGCCGCATAGACGCGTAAATAGGGAGTTTACGATCTACGACGCGGCCGGCTCGACGACGCACTTTCAAAACAAAAAAGTGGTGTTTCCACAAACTATAGTATTATATGTTTTATTGCCATGCAAACCTACAAAGAACTTACAAAGAAATTTGTCATGCAAGACAAAAACTGTCAATAATTCGTTGTCCCAGGAGTATTGTCAACCGCGTTGTCATGCATTCTCAACACAACGTTAAACAAGCATTACGTCTTTCAGTCGACGTAGTGGTGGTAGTGGTGGTCGTGGTGGTCGTGGTGGTCGTGGTGGTAGTAGTAAAACTTTATTTAACCACGCTTCCCTCATCACCCATGGATGATTTTCATGAGGGGCGTCACACAAATTACATTCTAAAAACTAATATAAATTAAATATAAATAGAATAACATAGAATAACAAATACGTAGATAAAAAAGTTAAAAAAGCCAAGACTATTCGATGCCTGACTCTGTAGCACACATTATTTTATCAAATTTTTGAAGCTACTTAAAGATTCTGTTTGCTTTGCCTGCGTAGGTAAATTATTCCATAGAACGGCCCCGCTATATTCAAAACTCTTTTTTAAATATTCAGTACGTGGTTTAGGAACTGAAAGATTTATATCAGCATTTCTGAGATTATAATTAGTACTAAGATTTATGTCCCTTGTTACAAATTTATCCTTTAAGTTCGGAGCTGAGTGGTTGTTTAATATTTTAAACATCAAGACCGATTTATTCATTTTATGTCTGTCGTTCAGATTTTTTCATGACATAGCATGGAGCAAATCTGTCGACCTGACATCATAATTGGCACCTGTCATAATTCTTGCCGCCCTATTTTGTAGTTTTTGTAATTTCTCTCTGAGCATGCTTCCACAATTATCCCATAAAGATGAACAATAGTCAAAATATGGGAGAACGAGAGAATTATATAAATTTTGTAGTGTTTCGGACGGTACAAACGGCTTTACTCTTTTGATGATTCCAATACCGGAGCCAACTTTCCTACATATTGTGTCTATATGGTTTTCCCAGCTCATTCTTTCATCTAGTTCTACTCCCAGACATGGACAAGAGGAATATCGAGTAACCGGTTTATCATTTATCATAACCTGTTCATTACCAACTTTGTTTTTTAAGTTATAGGCTGATCCTATAAACATTGCTTTTGTCTTTTTTGTGTGAAGTTGCAATTTATTTCGAGAGAGCCATTTGACTATATTTTCTAAATCCTGATTAAGTTTGGTTACTAGTTCGGAGAAACTTGCGGAAGATGCATATATTTGAGTATCGTCAGCATACATGCCAGGAGTTGTGTTTTTCAGACATTCTGGCAAATCATTTCTATATATAGTAAAAACATGAGGGGTCCCAAGATAGATCCCTGTGGAACTCCGCATACAATTTCCTTAGCCAACGTTGTGTGGCCATCGACAACACAAACTTGGCTTCGTTTCGTCAAATAGGATTGGAACCATTTTAGCTCAAAATCTTGAACACCAAACTGGTCTTGCATCTTCCTTAATAGGATTTTATGATCAATGGAGTCAAAGGCTTTCCTAATATCAACTGAAATTAATCCGGTTATTTCTCCATTATCCATATTTTCAAACCAATTGTCACTCGTTTCTATTAATAAGGACAGTGTCGAATGTTTGGGCCGGAAGCCCGATTGAAAACGTGAAAGTAGGGAATTGTCTATCAGATATTGATAGAGCTGTCCAAATACTTCTTTCTCGAATAATTTGCTGATAATGGGAAGAATAGATATCGGGCGATAGTTTTCACATTTCGTTCTATCTTCTGTATTATAAACAGGTATTACCCTAGCTTTTTTCCAATCATCAACATATATCCCAGTAGAAATTGAGAGATTAAATATACAGGTCAAGGATGGGGCAATAATATCGCAAGATAATTTCAGCATTTTGGCTGGTATTCCATCAGCCCCGGTAGCCTTGGATACTTTTAGATTTTTCAGGGTTTTTAGAATATTGGATTCAGTAATTGTATGGAAATAGAATTTTGAATTTTCACCAATTGAATTACAATGCATGGCTTCATAATCCGAAAGACGTCCACATTCAGCAGCGAGTGTTGGGCCATTATTAACAAAATAGTCGTTTAAGTGTTCAGCTATTTGTTTGCGATCATTATATATCATGCCATTAATATTAATTTCTGCAATGTTAGATGATTTCCCACCTTTGCCCAATAGGGTGTTTATCAGTGACCATGTTTTTTTCATGTCTTTAGCTAGGGAAAATTCCTTAATTCTTGTTTGATAATAGACAGTTTTGGCCCTTTTCATTTCCGAGTTAACTTTATTTCTCTCCGATTTATGTTTATCCCAGTGAACCTGGGAATTATATCTCTTTGCTCTCTTTTTATGATAGTCTCTGGATCTTATTAGTTTTTTAATGTTGGAATTTATCCAGGGAACAGAATTGTGCTTAATGCTTTTGTAAATTAAGGGTGTATGTCTGTCAAGAGCTTCCAAATAAAAAGATTTCCAGACATGCCAATTGTCGTTCGGGTTCATATACTGTGTAGCTAAATACCAAGGTATTCTGGACAGTTCCTCAATAAAATCAGTTTCATTAAATCTTTTGAAATTTCTAACTTTGGAACGGGTTTGCCTATATTTAGGCATGGTCACTTTTTTCACTGCCAAAATTAAACTGTGATCTGACATTCCCAAGTCAATAACACCACTATTGGAAATGTTATTGGGTTGATTGGTGAACACTAGATCAATTAAAGATGATGATGTGCTTGTGACTCTAGTTGGCTCCTTGATCAATTGCTCTAAGTTATATAATGTGCTCAGAAATATTAACTTTTTGGTACCGGAGTGTTTTGGTGACTTAATCATATTATATTTATGTCACCAATAACAATCAACTCCTTACTTTCAGCATCACATTTACTAAGAAATATTTCAAAGAAATCAAATAATTTCATCTCAGAGTTGGGCGGTCTGTACCATGCACTAATGAGAAATGGCCTACTTCGTGGTTTACAAATCTCAATACAAATCATTTCAAGATCATCTGAATTTAAATCCTTCCGCTCATAGAAGGAATATATCTCGAATATAAACAACCACTCCACCCCCAAATCTATTACGATCTTTTCGAATCATATTATATCCTGGGATACTTATTTCACTATCTTTTACTGAATTATCAATTTTAGATTCGTTTATAGCAAAAACGTCAATTTCAGAATCGGATAACATCAGTCGAAGTTCATCAACATGTCTTAAGAGACTATTAATATTTAAGCTTGCTATTTTCAGCCCCCTTTTAATTTTATGCAAATAAGAGTCTTTTTTACCTTCAGAGTCAGGCATCGTATTGTTTATCGATGAGTTCGCTTCTTTGACGACTGGGGCATGATCATCCTTAACAGCTCTCCCAGTTGTCGAAGTTCCTTCGGAAAACCCCCAGCACTTGATCGTGAGTTAGTTCCTCTAATAAATTTAATGAAGTGAACAGCCAGTAGCGCCGAACCTTTCGCATTAAGATGTAGCTTGGACCCATTCAGGCAAGTCGCATCTATGTTCCCATTTTCAATATAGGTATAGCCCTCTTTTGAGCATAGATCCTTTAATAACTCATTCGTTTCTTGTGTCTTTAATGTTACATCAATATCCTCTCTCGTTATAAGGCTGGATATCGCGATTCTAGCTTCCTTAAACGTGCTCTTTATTCTGGAACTTAGAAGCTGAATATTATCGAAGCATTCTTTGCTAGAGTCGGTGATTATGTTGTTAGTACCAGCGTGTATAATTACTTCTGTGGGAGGAGAGTGGACATGGGCCGATTGAAACTCGTTTGCAATTTCCTCTGCTCTCTTACCTGGATATGTTAACTTACGAACTGAGCTTTTTGAAAGTTTGTGTGGATTTATGTCTTTAATCATTGAATCACCAATTAGCAAGATGTTAGGTTTAAATTTGCCATCTTTAAATTTTCCACCTACATCAATAGGGTTTTTTTTATCCTTAGATATTGTAGTTGTGTTTCGTACCGGGTCTTTATGTTGTCTAGCCTCTAATTGATCCAGATCTGATGCAGATTTGTTTACTTCTTCTTAGTGGTCACTAACGCTGAGAACTTCGAACTGGTTCTTTGACTCATATGATATGGTTGTATTTGGTGTTATGGATACATTTTCGCTACGTTTTTTAACTTTTGCGAATTCTCACTTTTCTCTGTTGCTCTTATCAAGGTCTTCTTGTAGCGTTCTTGCGGCAGCTCTTAGATTCTTGTTCTCAGATTCCAGGTCTTCAATTTTCTTTTTTTCTGCTAGTGATACTGATTCTCGCTGAATTAGCTTCAGGGCAGTTATGAGACTCGATTTTTCGTCCTGAAGTTCTATAACCTTAGCTCTTACTTCAGACAGAGATTGAAATAAGTTCTTGTTTTTCTCCTTTAAGTCCTCATTCTCTCTGTTAAGTTCATGCTTTTCCTTCTTAAGGTCATTAACAGTTTCTTCAAGTATCAGTATACCGTAAGCAGCATTTTCTTTATTCTCCTTTATCGTTGAAATTTCTTCCGCTAGAGCATCTAGCTTTCTAGTAACATTTTGTGAATAATTTTCCAACTTAGAGTTTATTTCATAAAATTCTGGGGATTTATTGTGAAAGCTTAATGCGACCCAAGAGGTGTTACTTAAAGTCGAAATTACAGCAAACATTGCATCGCATCAGCCGAACGTAGCAGTTTGTAAGGTTATTTGAAAAGCGTGAAATATTTTTTACAGTAATCAAATTGCTTACCGCTCATTCTTGAGCTGAAATTTAGACCGCGTCGTTGAGCCGGCCGCATCGTAGATCGTAAACTCCCTAATACGGTAGTCGGAGCCTGCGTTTTTGCAGCAGCGATGAGAGGTAATACTTTAACGCACACCAGCCTGCCGCAATAGGCAATTCCAGCTCTTATAGTACATGCGTGCAGGGGGGGAGTAAGGTATCATATTGCTGATTATGCTGAAAAAATAAAATTCAGCATAATCAGCAAGATAATACCTTACTTCCCGTCCCCCCCCCCCCCTGCGCGCATAAATTAAAAGCTGGAATTGCCTATTGGATTATCTCTTTTTCTTTATATTGCGGAAAGAAGACAACGATACGGTGCTTTCTCCATGATTTGATAAAATGCATTCGACGTACCTATTTCTGGAGACTTTGAAACATGTTCCATGATCTTCAATATACTTCCACGTGTCAAGTCAACATACACATAAACAGTTTCAAAGCCAGCACTGTGTCGGAGAAGTCTTTCAAGATTTTCAAGATCTGCTTGAGCTCCATTACGTGCGCCCACTCGATTTGCATAAAATATATTCACGATCACAATGCAATAAGGATTCTACAGAATTTATATTGGGAAAATCTAAACGTTGGTGCTAGTTGTTATAGACATTAGCTTGCTTGCAGACGCATTGTCAAGCGTTTCAAAACGTAACTCTAAGCTTCAAAATAAAAATTCAGAGAGAAATTATACAGTAAATAGGTTAATAACATGATCTGATTTTGGTCAAATTGTTAAATATTTTGCATAGTTGCAATGCTATGGTTTCTTACGGGCGTTTATATTCATGCAGAGAGTCCTATATTGTACAATATATGCTTTATTTATACTAACTTTTAGTCGAACTGTATCTCCTTTGACGCTGCGTTTTGGAACTAAAAAGAACCAAATGCTACTTGTTAGTTTGATACATCAAAACATTGATATACGTATGTTGATTTTTCTTTGCACTATGTCGCGGCAGACGCAAGTGTGTAGAGGAGTAGGGCTCAGGGGAGCTTGTTAGGAGCCCTCCCATGTCCTCCCAACATTCTTGCAGATTGCGTATTCATAACCTGGAAATTTCTTTGCGACTGTAGTGTTGAAATGATGTGGTAAATCTGTGCTTGATTACTATGATCTTACTATTAGGTCATGCATGTTGTTCCAACATGAAATAGCTTCGGTATATCGGAATATTTTATTTGAAGTTAAGTCCTTTCTTAAAAACCCATTAATTGAAGTAATATTACTAGAACCAAAAACAAACACTGGAACTTTCCATGTTTATCGTATTGCAGCCTTCACGCCTTGTCACCCTCACATCTTGTCGCCCCGCCCGCCTTTAAGAGCCCCCTCCCCCCCCCCCTTGTTATCATTTCAGTTCTACACAACTGGGCAGACGACGCTCAGTTCTTCAATGGACCTATTACCTAATAAACAAAATTTTGATCTAGACAAAAATTTCATCAACAGCTTGAAAGAGCATCACAAAATTAGTAATATTCCGAAGTTTCGTTGCGAAATGTTGTAAAATTGTAATATAGTTACTTTTAGTATTGTGATTCCCATTCAAATCAATTGTAAAACACATTGTAATTCATTTTCATGCGATGATGTGTTATTAAAATACCATTATTATTATTATTATATAGCCCTGCGAAGTTTGCCGACGCACAGGAAATTGATACCGCTTTATGAAAAAAGGTCCATTATGCGAATGAATTCTTGCAACCAGGCAAGGGTGGGTTGACTGAAAAATTGTTGTGGCTAGCTACAGCCACTTCAAAAAAATGAAAAAATGTAGAAAATCTGGCGGGCAGGCTCTAGGTACGAGGTTGCTACAGCCATTGCTACTTGACACAGGACCTTTCACCGACAGACATTTAGCCGGCAGGTCATTTCGCCGACAAGACATTTAGCGGACAGGACATTTGACCGACAAGACATTACGCCGACAGGACAATTCATTGACATTTCAATTATTTGAAACGACGTCTTGAAATAAAATTTATTGTAACTTTCACGCATATTTACAAGTTATGTGCAATAGCACGTATATAGTATAAAAAGCGGTCGCCGTTTAAGTCCAAACCACGCACAATCGCTTTGAGTCTTAAATTCAGCGTTTGGTAAATTTTCTTCGATGGGCCGACGGAGAATCCATTACGGTCATGTACATTCTATAGATCGATATCGAAAAGAGATCGGCGTCGACGTCCTCTTTGGTCTATTCCGATCCAGGTCGTCTCAAAACACACCAGAAAATCCCCGAGGAGCTCATCTGTTTCAGGATCCAATAAAGTTACCAACTCTTCAAACGCATCGATAACTCTGTCAGGAGGGACAAAGGAATTTCTTTGAATTCCAGGCCTGGAATTTCTTTGTCCAAAATGCGTTGTCGGCATGTTCCCTGTACCATTGATGCAAACCAAGATTATGTACCATGCATTCTCCACAGCCATTGTGCAAAATTAAACAGACAACCCTGATGTATACATCATACGCGCATTAATTCCAAGCGACGCAATCGAAGCTTGCTCGAAACCAACAGTAACAGACAACGGATCCAAGTTGCTTTCTCGTTCTTTTAAGTATCCAAATATCCGATCATATGTATCGCGATTTTTGTTACGTGGGATGGCATAAACTCGAAGTACAGTCCTGCTTCCGTTTTCTACGACATGGATGGTGTAGAACTGGCATCCTTCCGAGGCACTGTCGGAAGTCCCATCACAGAACCAGTGTCGTTGAGTGCACTTAATTTTAATCACTATATTACTATCCGTAGTGAAGATATATAGGTCATGTTCATCATCGTGAAGAGCTAGGAACTCCTCACGCGTTGTTCTTTGCAATTCGTCAGGGACGTTCTCTCCGTCCGGAGCTTGCCGTCGGTGAAATGTCTGTCGGCCAAATATCTGTCGGCCAAATGTCTTGCGGCCAAACGTCCCGCCACGACTTTTTTAGTGTTGTATATAATTATATGGTGCCTTTGTAGTTTGTTAATTGTATAAATAGTCTCGCATGCATATACTTATAGATTAAGATTTGTAAATCAATGCAATTCAGTTTTTAACTGCAAAGTTGGTAATCAAAGCTATTCCTAATCATATTCCTGTATACAAACCGTGTTGCACCACATCTACAACATTTGGACGTGATCTTGTCGGTTCATTTGGAACTTGATCGTCATCATCAAGACTTCTAATGCCTGAATGACATTGTACTGTACGTACAAGTTCATCCTTATCACTGCTAGTGCTGTTGCTATCATGATTCGGTAGAAAAGACACCAATTTATTCCTGGACCACAGCCATACACCGTGCAACCATTTAAAATTCGTCATCACTGGGCCTCTGGAGCGAATAGTAAGATGATGTTCCACTATCAGTATTGTCTATAGACCAACCTAACTTGATATGCAAATTACCATTGTAATTTATAATGTAATATTTACAATGTAATATTTCATGGTTGAATTTATTGTCATGCTAATCAGAACACACATTGTTTCGCGCATGAATATATCATTAAACTGGAAAGAACCCATGTCTCAAAAGTGCAAATGAACACTGAAATGGGAAGTTGGTATATTTTTACCACACTATCCACTGGCTTCTAACACTTGCTGAAACCCGTACGAGTCCCCAAGACCACAAGAGTCCTTAATTATTTTTTTTTAATCTCCATTAGTTCATGAAGAGTCCCTAGTCTTGATCTCCATTAGTTATGAAGAGTCCCGTTTCTTGCAGTTTAGGTGTATTTATACTATTTATTTTTTGTTTGTATTTTTCAAATATGCCGTTCAACACTATATTATGTATATATAGGTCAAAATCAGCCAAAAATGTCCAATGGAATTTTTTTCTCACTTAACTAAGATTTCACCTCAGCGAAATCTCAGTTAAGAAATCTCAATAAGAAATCTCAAGAATTAAGAAATCTTAGCGAAACCTCACATTGGCGGCTTTACTGAGATTCAGCTAGCGCAAGATGAGTTCTTACCCAGCCGGGTTGGCTAGCTCGTTTCAGTGGCGTAACTACTATGGGCTCAGACCGTGAGAACCCGGGGGCCCCAACCTAAATGGGGGCCCCCAGGCTTAGGCAATAGAGCAAAAACATTGGTCAGGGCCTCTGATATGTTACAATGTAGTTTTATGACCATCAGAATTCTGTAAAATCTCTCCCCAAAGTCCGGGAAATGGCATTTCAGAGAGTCTAAATTCAAAAATTTTCCGGATGAGCATGCCTTGGACCCCCTAGAAAATTCGTGCATATACGGCGCTCGACTCGTGCCTTTGGCACTTCTACTAGGGGGGCCTTCGAAAATTTTGAACCGGGGGCCCCCTGACATAACGTTACGCCACTGGCTCGTTTCACATATGAACACAAATTGGATGTTATATGAGTTGACAGAGGGCATGCAGATCTCATTCACTCAGGAGAGTTTTCCGGTTAGCTAGGCTAATATGAACAGGCCCATGCAAAAAGGCAAACAACCGTTTCAGTAAATCGTTTCATTTCGATTTCCAGACCATGTATGCACTTTAAATGGCATATTTACAAATGAATAATGCTTATAGAATGTCTCGAGCATTTATCTTCAAATATGGGGAAGAACCCTGCACTGTTGAAATATTGAGCTATTATACTTACCGAATATCACTGCTATTCTTTCTGAGAAATGGTTGTTATATAAAGCAAACCTGGAACTCAATGTATCGACATTTAAAAAAAAAAGGATTTTCCACGAACTGTATATTCGCGGAGTAAGAGGATGTGAGTTACTTGAAGGATAACAAGAAATCGAAATAAAAGAATTTGAAAACGAAAGTACGAATCGAAAGGCGTTAATTAAGACATGACCATGGGAATGCGGAATGTAATGTTCGTTTTAATTAAATTTACGAGAGTGAAAGTGAAAATGATAGACCGTCGGCTATTTAGAAAGTTCATTTTGATTATTGGCTCCACCTAAATTTGCTTCATTGTACACAAACGTACACAACACACTGGCTTTTTGAATTCATTCTTTCAAACCCAAAGAATTATTGGAGTGATTTAGACATGCTGAATCAATTAGAGTATAAAAGATAGCAACGCTTGTATCGAAACTAATTCACCTAGCTTAACTAGTTTTAAAAAGTATATACGTAATATAGACTTACATGAACTAATTGAGAACAATTGCAACTGTTGTGATCTTTGCCGAGAATGATTTTCTATTAATTTACATATATTTATACAAATAATATAGATTAGGTATTTTACTAGTATATAATTATTTAACCTAAATAATGTCACCAATTACTTTAATTCTGTAAATTAGCTAAATACGTTAGACACTTAAATAAAGTTTATTATTATTATTATTATTATTAACTGGCCTTTTGAATTCATTCTTTCAAACCTAAAGGATTGGACTTATTTAGACATGCAGAATCAATTAGAGTATAAAAGATAACAACGCTTGTATCGAAACTGGACTTTTGAATTCATTCTTTCAAACCCGAATGATTGGAGTGATTTAGACATGCAGAATCAGTTAGAGTGTAAAAGATTGCAACGGTTGTATCGAAAATATTGTAGATAGTTTGCTGTTAAAATTTCTCGCATCTTTACTGTATCTCGCTGCTTTTCACATAATGCAAAGTTTAGAACGTTTTAAGTACTATTTAAAATATGAGCAGCAGTGTTTTATCAGATATATAAAGATACGAGGCGAAGCCGAGTATCTTTAGGTCTGATAAAACACGCACTGCGAATGTTTTAAATTGCTTCAAAAATGATCGATCTAGTAAGTTTATTGGCGAAGTAATTTTCAAATAATACATTGTGTAAGTCGAGAAAATCAAAGTTAAGGTTTATGTAAATCAATGGGAATCTCTGTCACATATAAAGATACGACACGCTTATAATTTTTCTTTGTGGTTTCCTCGTGAATTATTGATGAATTTTTGAATTTGATTTAAGATCTGTGTTTATTAATTTTGTACTTAGAATCAAAGTCTATGCATCTGTACATAATTATTCCTACATGCTGCATGATATAGAAACCAATATATAAACCGTTCCAGTCTGAAAGTTCCCGCTCGTTTCGTTTTCAGAAGCAAAATTTCCGCTTGTTGTTTCGTTTACCTTACTACTGTATGACAACGCTTGTGTAATTCTACACTTCTTGGATACTAAATGAGTGCACCGCCTCAGAAATATGTCTATAAGCATGCCAATGATTGAATATGTTTTTTATATCACAAGCACACTTGAGCTAGCATGCTACTAACTTTTCAACAAGTGTATACTTGTCATAGAAAAAATTGGCAAAATACAAATTTTGCTCGTCTGTATGGGTCAACAAGAAAAAATTGTGAATGTGGTTGGTCAGCGATCTGTTGGTGTATCATAACTAATAATGGCTACCGTGTGACGGTCAGAAGACCAAAAACTTGTTATAGGAAATGTGTTATACGTACACACGTGCCATTGACAAATTGTCATATTAAAACTTGCCATAATAATAGCTTGCCATAGAAAGCGTGCTCGACTGTAACCGGCTTAATATTCTGCTACTCTCTCCGTGGTAATTTATAGGTGAACGCAATCTTGAAACATCATCTACAGTATGAATTAATATATGACAATCATATAATGAACTCAAGTTTTAAAATCTTGATTATTAATTGCTGTTTTAGTTAAACTAGTAATTAAATTGTACAACGGGCTAATTACGCATTCAGTTTACTCTCCTCGGCAAACCAAGACAAACTAGTGCTATTTTTTGTTCAATTTTCATCCATATTTGACCAAAATTTCATCAATTTGCCTTGGTCAATTATGATTCTCAACCAGAATTAAAACACTGTGCATCCTTTACGAAATTTAAATAGTTTTTTATATCCACTAAGCCCCTGAGGTTCTTCATAGAAAAATTGCGTCATCGCGTTGACGCTATACTTGCTTAATGTCCCTAACATGTTGCCAATAACTGGATAAAAAGCCAAAAACTAGGCATCATAGCCAATGCGATGTAGTTTCGGGAATAGTGTCTTTACTTTACTTTTGTGTTTAGTTTCCAGTGACCGTATTACAAAACAGTGTAAAAATGACCAACGAGCCACCCACTGGATTACGACAGAATCTGCTGCAATCTTACATATCTGATCCAATATCTGATGAAACATTTTTTAATGGATGTCAAGGAAAACAACCAGTACGTATATTTTGTTTTTACTCATTTCCGTTAACACAGGGGCGCAACAGGTGGGGGTGACACCCCTCCCCTCCCCTCCCCTCCCCCCCCCCCCCCCCCCCC
>CACRXK020000803.1:40774-67203 GCA_902702795.2 Paramuricea clavata
AAAAATGATATAATACTTGGGCAAATTTTGTCTAGTGTTCGGCTGTAGAAAAGTTTACGAACTTCATGACAGATTGATTGGTGACCACGCCCTTTTGTCGGGCAAGAAGAACTCATACGCCCCTGCGTGAGGAGTAAATAAGTCCTATCGAATCACCCAAACTTTTACGGCACATTTCAACTTTTAACAATGATATTTTCGAAAAATGTTCTGTCTGTGGAAATTTTTCTTGAGTGGAAATGAACCTTAGAGGGATACAGCAATAACAATTGTCTTATTTGAAAGAAGTGATATATAAACTTCCTTTACAATTATTTCGTATCTTGCTTGGTTTTCGAAATGAATCGACTTGTTATATAGCTAGCGTGAACACCAAACGTGATTGGCTGATTTGTGGTCACGTGACTTCAGATAAATGCAATGTTTCCCGCCGGGCAACAAGTGAAAAATTGTTGCCCGCCCCGACCGGCCACGTACATAAATAAACAAAATGGAGGCACAACTCAGATAATTAGAAATTACGATTTTCCAAGTTTGTGTTCAAATAAAGAATATAAAAGAGTAGAAAAATACACAACAGGCAACAGGATATGCTGCTGAAACCGTTTAAGTAGGTTCTTTTAATTTTAAACTCGTTTACACTATAGAGTTTTTGTCACGAAATACAATTGTTGTATGAATGTTGTTGAAGTTGATTTTTGTTCGTCGCTGTATAACAAAACACTTAATGCCTGTTCCCTCGGGAAATAGTTAGTTTTGTTTTCCCTCGAATCTTAATGTTTCCGTCGTCTTCATCTCGGGAAACATTGAGATTCTCGGGAAAACAAAACTAACTATTTCCCTCGGGAGCAGACATTAAGTGTCACATTAAGTATATTATTTTGATCGAAAGCAGCTTGCATTCCGCCATCTTGGATATGCGTTCGATATGCATACGTCACAAGTAGGGTAAAAAGCGAATATTTTATCTTGCAAACCACATGACATTATCAATATGAAACTCGGTTTTCCAAAGTTTTTTTAGTACTCAATTAAATTAACTCACAACATTTTAAGAAACTTTTCGAAGAAATTTAGTCCCACATGAAGAAGTTGTAACAAGTTTACCCTGCTTGTGACGTCATCAAAAACTCAGTTAATTAGGTCAATTAATACCAAGATGGCGGACTGGACACTGTTTTTGGTTAAAATATTTCGAAAACTAAGCAAGGTACGAAAACGTTAAGGGTCTTCACATGTATATTTTTTATGACATCACAAGCAGGGTAAACTTGTTACAACTTCTTCATGTGGGACTAAATTTCTTCGAAAAGTTTCTTAAAATATTTCGAGTTAATTGAGTGCTAAAAAGACTTCAGAAAATCGAGTTTCATATTGATAATGGCATGTGGTTTGCAAGATAAAAATTTCGCTTTTACCGTATTTGTGACGTATGCATATCGAATGCATATCCAAGATGGCGGAATGCAGGCTGCTTTTGATCACAATAAGTCGATTTATTTCGAAAACCAAGCAAGATACGGAGTAATTGTAAAGGAAGTTTATATATCGTTTTAAATGTTCTTTCAAATAAGACAAACTTAATTTATATTGCCATATCTCTTTAACATGATGTATGTACTTTGAATATCGTGAATCCTCTATTAAGATCTTTCCAGCATATTTGAGGGGATGCTTATTCTGCCTCTTCCACAGGCACTCATATCACATGAAAAGGTCCCAATTTCCAGAGGGCCTACGCAGAGCCTCCCTATGGTGCCGCAGGGCCTGTGGAGGAGGCAGGAGCTTATTGGAGTGGAGGGACTTAATAGAGATGGGACATGTACCTGCATATATAATGACTTACAATTGAAAGCTGTTTTCTCGGTCATTATAAAATGAAAGCGCTTTGTAAAGGAAGAGTGTGTCTTGGCTTGGTATTAAGCACCAAACATGGATCATTTTTAGTGTTTCCAGCTGATAATAATAAACATATTCTATGCATGGTGGCGCAACGCAAGGTATAATTTACATGTCAAACATACTGAGATAACTTTAGTATGTTTGATAACACTAAGGGCCAAAAATCTGGATTAGGCGTTACTCTGTAATTTTAAATGTTTCTACTGATGAGACAATTAAAAATTTGGCGTGAGAAACACTTTAATCAGTGCCCGTGTGTTTTTTTGAAGATGAGGTCGAAGGCGGGAGAGGCATTTTTTTCCTCCATAAAGGGAGGTGCTTTATCAGATACTGTACTTAAGGCGGGCTTATTAGAGAGACTTGATATAGGATATACGGTATGCAGAATTAAATTTGATTGTTAACCTTAGAAATTTTAGTAATTAGTTTCTTTTTTGTTGGTGAGCACGTTATATTGATATTTGTTATTTAGGTATTTGAAAAACTGCTGTTTGGTCTTTGCTTCTTCCACGCACACATTCAAGAAAGGCGGAAGTTTGGACCGCTTGGTTGGAATATTCCCTATGGTTTCAACGAGTCTGACTTAAGAATTAGTGTTCGGCAACTTCAGGTAACTTCTGACATAAGCCAATTATTATTCATGTTTTTGTCCCCACGTATGAATTTGTGCGCACGTGTGACAGTAAATACCGGTACTATGCATGTGATTGGTTTCCCAAGACAAAAGTAGTCATGGAGTATTGTCTTTTATTACACTGATTTTGAAAACACGACACAAACTAAAAGACGCGCCTTCGAAAGCGACTAAATTCTTCATGCAAAACAAAAAGTTCGAGTAATTTGTGGCCCCCGGGGATGTCCTCAACAACGTTGTCATTTTGATAAACACAACGTTAAACTAAGATTTTCACGTCATTGGAGCAACCTCAATGCTTTCTGCGACGTTGGACGAGTTACATAAAATCTGTCTCATAGCAGACAACGGTTCGTTTTTTCCCGAACCTAGCCATTTGTAAGGTTATTTTTAAAACTTCAATTTATTGCAGTTATCAAGTTCTTTACCTCTCAATCTCGCGTCGTCGTGTCTGCCTCGCCGTCTTTTCTGAATCTGTCTATTCTCACGATAAGTTGACTAATCACGCAGTCAGCTCATATAAGAATGAGTTGACCATATTATGAAGTGATGTTCCAGCAGCAACCTTATGACGAAGTGATGTTCCAGCAGCAAGCTTATTCGCTCAACCGTAATGTGTAAAAATCAGTGGCGAAGCTGGCCATGGCAGCTGCTCACGCTATACTAATAAACCTGCACCAAAATAGTTTAAAGACAAAACGTTTCTATAGGTTTTAATAATACAAATTTTGAAAAAAATTGCATAGCATGAACAGTTGCTATGGTAAGCTTCGCTGGTGGCAAATATTAACGACATTTCATAATGTGATGGTATTTCGCGTATACTGATCACCGGAGAGATATGCAAATATTATACGGTCTGGTACTTCTTTGTTTTCGGAACTCTCGCTGTTTGCGTGCTTACATTTTGCTGGTACCAATATGACGAGCAAACTTTTCATGGTATTCAAAATATTGTAAATCCAACATCACCAACATGTATGTCTTGGCACGAAACGTTTGAGTGGTTCAATTTTGTCTGCCATTACCACTACGTAACCTCTCACCAGTGAAATGAATATACCTGAAATCATAGCCTGGAACGCTACCTGCAACCGCAAATTCGAAGGCCAGTCCCAGTCTTTTCACGCATGCGAAGAGCGCGGTCAATCCGTCATTCTTGAAAACCGGCTTTAAATTTACAGCAATAAACAAGTTTTATAACAGCGCTGAAAACTTTGTTTAGGTAAAACGTCCTAGTAGACTGTACCTTTAGTTTTTTTCGCATTAAAACGGCATGCTCGCTCTCTGAACTGGTCTCGCGAGAGAATCACGAAGCATAAACACGCGTGTTTATGGATCAGATTTGCCTTCAAGAAAAGATAGACAGTTTATGTGAAGGCAGCGTTCCAGTTATATTCATTCCACTGCGTCTCACAGGCTTAATACGCATTTGATTGGCTTATTGGATAGATTAACCCATTGAGTGGCAGCACTCTCCACTTGACGAGTAAAATTGTCTGGCGTTAGACAGAGTAAAATACTAAAGTAGGGCGCATCAGGGTGCATTGCCACTTGAAAGGTTAAATTTATCTGATCCATCAGATGATGTGTTACATTTGATTAGCAATACATATCTTTGATAACATGTGTCTTTTATGAATTTTGTCAACAGATGTTTATTAATGAGTATGAACAAGTTCCTTACAAAGCTCTGACGTATCTAACAGGAGAGTGCAATTATGGTGGACGTGTTACTGATGACAATGACCGGTATGCACGATACTGTATTTGGCTTATCTAAGTGCGTTTGCTTTGTTTCCATTTTAACTATACAGTATTTTTCAGCACCTGAAATGAGAAGCATGTTACAGAAAATTTTTATGAAAAAATTACCGTCATTTGCATTAAATACGAACAGTCACATAAAACCTCGTTGTTCGTGATGATTATTTTAAAGTTTAAATTTAGCTCCAGCATTCAGCGTGAGGTGGGTTAACGTGACAGGCTGATCGAGTTTATAATAAATGGATTTTGTTATGGAATTTTCAGCCGTCCGGCAAGAATCGAACCTGCGCCCTGCAATTCCGGTACATTTTCACAGCTGCGCCCGCGTTTAGGTCTAAAATGTATATACATTTTTTGTTTATACATTCCATCTTGAAAAATTCCATCTACATTAAATTATATCGAACAAGATTCCCAAAATTATGATTGGGTTAAAAGCTGTCAAATGCTATTAAAAACTGGATAATTTCCGAGTAAGCACATAGACAACAGCTTTAGGTGCGACTGTTCATCTCAGATGCAAATAACGGTAATATTTTCTGAGCACAAATTGTAATTCAATCTTTTCATCGTAATATCTCTATCGAATGTTGTCGAAATGGAGTGTTTAAGTAAATCCTAACTGGGCTAATCTCCTTGTAGACGTTGTCTAATGAGTATTTTGGCCGACTTCTTCACTTCCGAAATTATCCATGACGCCAAGTACAAGTTTTCACAGAGTGGAAAATACTTTGCCCCACCAAAAGGGACGTATGACAGCTACGTGGAATTTATCAAGGTAAGTTTTATGTGATAAAAATTTCTTTGTTCAGTATGGATTTCGTTTGATCGGTACCTTGTATTGGTAATTAGCTTTTTTGTCTGATCCCTGACTCCCAGTCCAAAGCCCGTGATGTGCTGAGTACAATACAATTTCGGAAAACTTGATCTGCGTTGTCAAAATCGGGCAGGATTGGACACCTACCTCCTCTGCAGGCCGTAATGAATTCCCTATTTCTTGGGCAGAGTGTGCCTGTTCCCAGGTTGGAAATTGAAATTTGAGACTTCGAAGGAGGAGGTAGATCGGACACCAATTATTTGCAGAATTCAAATGAAACTTTACACAATACATTGCGTTGTAATTGTTTCGTGAGCCAAGACACGCTTATATTTATTATACTATGTCGTGTTTTTGTTTATTTTGTTTTCATCTTGCAGGAGCTACCAGTAACACAAACTCCAGAAGTTTTTGGAATGCATGATAACGTTGACATCGCGAAAGAACTTCAAGAAACAAGACAGCTCTTCAACTCCGTATTGTTGACGCAATCTCAGAAGTCTTCGGGTGGGGGAGGAAAGAAAGGTGATGAAGCCTTACTGGAAATTGCAAAGGATATTTTGAGCAAAGTGAGTGCGTTTTGGCCTGAAATAAAATTTCTATTCCTTTAATCTTGACACCATACATGTTACGTGTTACCAGTGCAACTGTGTAAGTTTCAGGTTTTATGTGAAATTGTTTCGACTGCATGCTCCAATACTTACAAATAGATGACACTGAATATCCAGTCCCAGAATTTTATGCAAACCCAACCCAGAATTTTGTAATAGCACCCTACTCTATTGGTGTTGGAGCAAGAATCTAAGAGCTATATGGAAGAATTTTGACATTTTGCTCACTCTGCAAACTGTTTGTGAGTGTTGTTTAATTATGAAGTGTAAAACTGCATGCCGTATGCACAAATACACAAAACATCAAACATAACGACCTGTTAAGCGAACAGTTTTCAAAATCCGTATTCTCATAGTCTCATTTTCGTCTTTATAGTTATTTTTGCCAGTCTTAAGTGGCAACTCTTGACTAAAATTCTTAGGCAGTAATTATAATGTTGTTTTGTTTTGAATTCCAAATCCATCGTTGCTGTCAGAGTAACAAAAGTGAGGCAATTCCGTACAACTGAACGTTCACCTTTTCTGTGTCGCTACTCTGACTCTACTTATCAATCACAAATTCATAATGTCGATCGCTTGAAAGTGCACAAGTGCCTTATTTGAATATTGGCCGTCTTGTTGGTTATTCTGTTATTGCTGGCTGGGATAAATCAAAATTATATTCACCACGCCTGTGGAATATTTTAGTAACCCTATATAAGGCGGCCATCCAATGTTGAGCCCCTCAATCTGTATATAATATGGAATGGCCACTTTGCACAAGTTCGACATATAATTTCATGATCGTTTATTTTGAAATAAGCGGCCGATCTAACCTGGGACGGATGTCCAGCAGCATAATAGCAAGAATCAGCAGATACAGGTTAATCGACAGATTCATGGTGTAATCGGCCTTCAAATCATCGGCCTAAGTAGTGAGCAATTTTTATGACCGGCGTATATCTGCTTTAAAATATTGGTCATGTGATCACAGAGCAGCAATATATTCTTTTTTTCTTGTTGATTATTAATTTGGTGTGAAATCCTAAATTTCCTTTTTTACTATGCAGTTACCAAATAACTATGATCTAGAAGCAGCTTTATTGAAATATCCAGTCACATATGGAGAGAGCATGAATACTGTCTTAGTACAGGAAATGGAACGTTTTAACAAGTAAGCCATATATTTCCTCAGTCTCTGATTTTAGAGTTTATACTCTTTAGGTAATACTCTTTAGGTATAAAGCTATTGTTAGGTGCAAAGCTATACTTATTCCACATGTATGACATATACTGGTGATTTTTTTGCATAAATATTCATGAATATGTATTAATGAAATTTGTATTCACTTTCAAGCCTTATCCAAGTAATACGTACAAGTCTGCTGAATCTTCAAAAAGCTATCAAGGGTTTAGTTGTCATGTCTGCTGATTTAGAAGCTTTATCTTCAAGTCTTCTTGTTGGAAAGGTATACATGAAGATGATTTTGCGAGTTACATGAAAATGTTACATATTAAGTGTAGTTAAATGTACATTTGGTTGCAATATTTTCCTTAGGTTCCAGTAATGTGGATGAAGAGATCGTATCCCAGTCTCAAACCATTAGGAAGCTACATCACTGATCTCCTTAACAGACTAAAATTTTTACAGGTACGGTACCGTACTTGCTTCCATACTAATTACTTGTAATATTTTTTCAATGTGATATGAATGGACTTTGTTTTTCTTTTAATTTCAATGGTCACGTTTAGGATTGGTATGACAAGGGCAAACCAGTAGTGTTCTGGATATCAGGATTTTATTTCACTCAGGTTTGTTTGTTTCGCTCTCCCGTTATGAATTTTATTTAATAAAGCAGGCATTCGCGTTGATTGTGAACACTAATCTTCTTCAGAATTTTGTTTTTGTTGTTGTATCTTCACTGGCAACAAAAGCATCAACATATACTACACTGAGCATTTCATTTATTAGTGCAAGTATCTTTCTTCATCGTTTCAGGTTCCCTTGAATTTGTTTGTATATTTCAATATTACCGGGTTTTTTCAGGCATTCTTAACTGGAGCGAAACAGAATTACGCCCGGAAGTATACCATCCCTATCGACTTACTTGGATTTGACTTTGAGGTAAGACTCGTTTATTCCTATCTATGCTAGTTTAATGTTGTGTGTTGTTCACTGGGTTGTGAAGTTGTGAGTTGCATAAGAGTTGATATTACTGATCAAACTAGAAAAAACGAGCTCATTACGGTTGATAAAAGTTGATTAGAGTGAATTGGAGTTGGCGGTTTAAGCTGGCTGCTGTAGGTTGCTTGAGGGTTGAGGATTAACTTGGGTACCTTCCCTGTACCAAAACACTATTGTAAGTAAAATTTAGTTCCTTCTGTGCTTCGAGGGTTTTTCTCCGTGTAGTCCGCTTTTTCCCTCTCACTAAAAACTAATCCTTAGGCCTTAGTTATCACGAGCTACCTACCCCACAAGCCCCCGTGCCTGGAGGCAGCACAATGGAAGGTCAGAATTTTTCTGTGGACAAAATGGCGACACAGACTCTTGCCTTCGCCATAGCCTACGCCATAATTTCTCAGCACGTTGTCGACAATAGTAAATCGTTTTGAAGCAGATTTGAAAAGTTTTCCTTGAATGCTTGAAATATCAAATTACTTTATAAGAGGTCGCAAAAGTCAGGTTTGCTTGTAAAATATAATGAATTTTGATGGTTGCTATACGTTGCTAAGGAAAAATGCAACTGACCAATCAGATACTATCTTACTGAAAGCTGTATTGTGTTTGGCTGAAACGATCGCTAGTTAAATGTGAGAATTTAGTACTCCATATTTAATTAAAATCATGACTAATTTTTGACAAGATTCCGCAGACCCTGCAGAATTTGCGTGTGACCTTTCCATGGTGCAGCGGAGGCAGTGGAGGAGGCAGAAACACGTCTATTTGGAGCTTCTGGCTCGTGTAAATAGGGCAATCACACACTTGCCTCCTTCATAGTTGTCTTTTATAGCTTTTACCACTTACGCCTTTTTAGCAACGGCGAGAGGAAAAATGAAAAGAGACGTCTGGGTACGAGGCAGTCATAAACTGTGTAATCAACATTAGATAACTAGTTTTGTTATATAGCTAGTGTGAACACCGAACGTGATTGGCTGATTTGTAGTCACGTGGCTTTAGATAAATGCAATGTATACCGCCCGGGCAATAAGTGAAAAATTGTTGCCCGCCCCGACCGGCTACGTACATAAGTAAACAAAATGGCGGCACAAATTTATACTATTTAAACCACTGTTTTCGTGGCTTTGTGTTAAAATAAAGAATGTAAAAGAGAAGAAAAATACATAACAGGCAACAGGATATGCTGCTGAACCATTTAAGTAGGTTTTTTAAATTTTAAACTCGTTTACGCTATAGAGTTTTTGTCATGAAATACAAATATTGTTGTATGAATGTTGTTCAATGTTGATATTTGTTTCGTCGCTATATAACAAAACACTTAACGTCTTTTCCCTCGGAAAATAGTTAGTTTTGTTTTCCCTCGAATCTCAATGTTTCCCTCGACTTTGTCTTGGGAAACATTGAGATTCTCGGGAAAACAAAACTATTTCCCTCGGGTGCAGACATTAAGTGTATAATATCATAGTTATAATTATCACTTATTTACTGACACCGACGGAAACCCTAACCCTAAACCAAAACTGGATAAATGGAACGCCGTAGATGTTTAATGAAAAGTTTTAAAAATTAACTTTGGAACTTCATGGTTCAAGCGCATGCGCATTGCACCCATTTTATTATTGACCGGTCAATAAATGTTTCATTGTTGAATGACCGGTTGCCTCCTCGCCAAAGCATGTAGTGAACATGACGTTTTGTGGACCGGCACGTGATACGGTTTTGACCAATCGGCAAACAGAAAAATTGAACTTTGACACTAACTGTATAACAATATGCTATAACTTTCACTGATTTTGTAGGTTGTGTCAGATGATAAAGTTAATGAACCGCCAGATGATGGTGTGTATATTAATGGTTTATTCCTTGAAGGAGCACGATGGGATCGAAAAAAGTGAGTAGAATGAAAGAAGCAACAACATACAATTTCAAACTTAGAAGAACATATCGCTACTTGTTCTCTTACCAAAGAAAAAAGGATCATAGATCATTTTCGAACTGTTCTCGAGATGTGAAGACTAATAACGCCAGGTCGAAGCGTTGTGATAAATTCAATACAAAATCATAACTTTCCACGGATTCTCAGACGAGTGTATTCTCATTGTTTACTCGCCTCTAAATTGAAAAAATATATATATATATATATATATATATATATATATATATATATATATTTAGCTTCGCCAACTGGGGCAGGGTCACCACAACAGCATATGCCAATTGCCGTGGGCCCCGTTACCTAACCCACCCTGTCAACTTTCCCTGTGGGAGGAAACCGGAGAAAAGCCACGACTTTCGGTCGAGCCTTGACTTTTACTCTTTTCACATGAGGGCTGGGTTCGAGTCGCATTGAGAAGTTCTCACTGAGGCTTGAACCTGCGGCCTTAGAAGTGAAAGGCAAGTGCACTAACCACTTCGCCACCGAAGCCCCATATATATAGACAGGGTTCGTACGGATCCTGGAAAACCTGGAAAGTCATGGAATTTCAATATTCCAAAATCCAGGCCTGGAAATCCAGGAAAATCAATTTTAGTTATGGAAAGTCATAGAAAATTGAAATTTTACATAACATTAAGAAAACATTTTACTTATTTCATTTTACCAGTCATAACAATAATATGAATTGTTGTTATATAACGGATTTTGCAAGAGTGAAGTGAATTTTGTTCTTTTATTATATCTGTTATCGTTAAAATATTAACGAATTTCAAAAATTCCAGACTTCCAAGTCATGGTTTTTAAAAAAATGGTCATGGAAAATCATGGAAAAGTCATGGAATTTTAAATGGGAGAAGGTGTACGAACCGTGTATAGAGGATATTACACGGCGGCGCGAAGATACGACTTTTTTAACACGAGAAGATAAAAGTCATATCTTCAAGCCACCGTGTAATGTTCTGTTTATTATATAGTTCCAAGCAAAAAATTGTATAAATGCTAAAAGTCACGTGATCGATATCTTCGCTAGTGAAGATATGGAAAATATCTCACTTTGTATTTTTCAGTATCTCACTCTCTATTATATAATAAAAAATATTATAAATTTGCGAGAATGGTGGGAAATATCTTCGTATGGTTCTCAAAACGTATTTCTTAACTATAGTCAGTACCGATCCAAATCTTCGTTGATTTTCTGAACAAATCTATTTTTCCCCCATTCACTTATCTTGAGCATTATTACATACCATACTGTTTTCTGTTTTTCAGGGGGGTGATTGGTGAATCTTTGCCAAAAATTCTTCACGATTCCATGCCAGCAGTTTGGGTTAAGCCAGGTAAGTGTTATTGTTTAGAATACAAAATACCACAATCGATTCCTGCCAGAGGACACACAGTTGCATTTTTCGCAGCTGCTCCTGAGCCGTGTTTACACTACAAGCCTAAGCCTGGCCTAGGCCAAGCTTTGGACTAGATTTTTGTAGTGTAAACGCACTTCGGCCTGGCCTAGGTCAGCAAATCTGGGTCCATCAGAACAGGTGTTCCACATTTCCTAACGTAGGCCAGCCCAAAGTGCGTTTACACTACAAAAATCTAGTACAAAGCTAGGCCTAGGACAGGCTTAGGCTCGTAGTGTAAACACGGCCCTGGTTAGGTCTGAAAATGTATAAGATTACACTTGAAACATCCAGCTACAAAACCTTTCAGCCATGTAACCACTCATACTAAAGGTACGTTTACACGCTACGATTTGTCGGGGCGATTTTGGTCGCTGTATGTAAATAACCTGTCGTGAGTACTCGCGTCAGCACCTTGCGATTCACAAAATCGGGAGAAAAATCTGTAACACTAACACAGATTTTCCTCACGATTCAACGATTTTTCTTCCGTTGAATATGAACAGACGAGAGAGCGGACAGCTTCAATTGAACGTTTAAATCGCTAAATGTCGAAGAAGGGGCATCGATTATTTACCAAAATCGGCCCGACAAATCGCAGCGTGTAAACGTAGCTTAAGGAAATAGCGTCGCTAACCCTAAATTCAAAACATTCGCTTCAAAACGTCAACACTAGTTAAAATACAAATTCTGGAGTTACAAGTCAACTCCAAAAATCATTCATGAAGAGGCAGCGGAGCGTGCTATCTATAGACCCGGAGTTACTGGCTAGCTACTCGAAAAAGTGTTGGCCCCTACCTGAGTTTTTGCAATAAGAAATAGGAAACCCAGGGGGTTTTACCTAAGATCATAGTAGTAAGTAAAAACATAATTTCACTGTATGCTGATGTTTTCTGCAGGCAAGACCGTCGACATAACTTACAGTCAAACGTACAGGTGTCCTGTGTATAAAACAAGTGAAAGGCGTGGCACTCTATCGACTACAGGACATTCCACAAATTACGTCATGCCTGTTTATCTATCCACTGATAAACCTGAAAGCCACTGGATCAAACGTGGGGTCGCATTGCTCTGTCAACTGGATGACTAAAAATCCAAGCGTGATATTCACATATTATATTTGTTATTCTTTAACTGTACATTAAGTTGAATTACTGTAAATATTGAACATATTTTTAAATATTTTTCCTCTGTAATATGCATGCATCAAAAGGCGTGTGCCAAATTAAATTATATGGTGTATTTGGATGTATTTTTTTTTTCGTTTGTGTCCAGTTATCCAGATTCTCCTGAAGATAAAGTGGGAATTGATATCGCCCTGTTTTTTGCCTGGAGAAATGGGAATTCAGTCACAGCAAATGGGAATGTGTCGCTGGGAAATGGGAAAGATCTAACTGGAAGATTTTCGTTTGCACACTTTGTCTTTGAGTTATTTCAGTTTTGTTGACATGCAAATGTCCGGAATTTACGTCACATATGAATAATGACTGATCAAAGAATATCATGAAGTAATAAGGCTAAGTGGTGTTTTGCATAGGTGTGTGATCCTCCCACAACTCCAAACTTCATTTTAATGAATTTAACTCGATAGTGAATACGATATACAAGCTTTTACTTTTAGGCCCCAGTTACACGATACCGGATTCGGAGCGTTCTACGTATTTTCACAAACACTATAACAAATCAATACTCGCGCTAAATTGGTGACCCCGACGAGAATCATTTTTACTTCTACGCAGCAATGGATAGTCAACAGTCACATGCTTCGTCTTCAACAGTTTCAACCTCCGATGTGCAACCTACAGCATCACCGGTGACCTCCATCAGCATCAAACTCCCACCTTACCACAGGGGGTCCAACTAAGAGCTGTGTTATGAATATGAATAAAACATTAATTAAACGTAATATGAATAAAACATAACGTAATATATTTAAATTATTGCACTTACTTGTATAAATCATAAGAGCTTGTATTTGCAGTGAATAGCTTTTAACAGGGCGCTTATACACGCTCAGAAAATCGCTCAGAAACATTTTGATTCGAACGATTGTTCAAATATGGCGAATAAATTGACAAAACGAAAATATTACATGACGTTCCATCGAAAATAACAGCAGAGATTGCGGGCGCGCGAGCGAAAAGGCGAGGGAAGAAATAAATAAAAGGGATGAAACAAATATCACGTGACTTTTTAAAATGCTTCTAGACTATCCGTTTAAGCTTTTTGTGGGTTTTTTAATGTTCAGTCGATGTTCTCTTACATGAACAAGTCTAGTCATTACCAAAAAAGCACTGATCAATCTAATTTATGTGATTTATAACAGCGAGCATTCTTGGCCATTTTCGCGAGATGTGTTCCATAAGTAGCCTGTTCTCGTGACGTATGACGAAATAATAATAAAACTAAATAATGTAAAAAAAACCGTTGGTCGCTACATTTAAACATTTCATATTAGCCGGTATAGCTAAACATTGTTTATTTTCATTAATTAAGCGCTTAGGCGTTGTTGGAGTTGGCAGGAGGCGTTTTGGAATTTTCCGAGAGAACAGGCTACTTATGGAACACATCACACGATCGCATTACCGGTGTTTCATCCCTTCTATTAATATCTATTACCATCGCCTTCCGCTCACGCCCGCAATCCTTGCTGTTATTTTCGTTGGAACGTCATGTAATATTTTCGTTTTGTCAATTTATTCGCCATATTTGAACAATCGTTCGAATCAAGTGTTTCTGAGCGATTTTCTGAGCGTGTATAAGCGCCCTGTTAAAAGCTATTCACTGCAAATACAAGCTCTTATGATTTATACAAGTAAGTGCAATAATTTAAATATATTACGTTATGATGTTTTATTCATATTACTTAATTAATGTTTTATTCATATTCATATCACAGCTCTTAGTTGGACCCCCTGTGACCTTACTGGCCAAGCGATCCAGCACTTTGGTTTTCCCAAGTCGAAGCCCAATTCACAACCAGGGGCATCACCGCAGAACGCACAAAATACGCGTATGTTGTTGATTCACTTCAACCCGAAGTCGCTCAAGAAATCCGAGACCTCAACAACCCTCCTGCAGAAGAACCCTACACCAAACTGAAAACCGAACTCGTCAAGCGCACCTCCGCGTCTCAGCAAAAACGATTAAACCAATTGCTTCACGCCGAAGAGTTAGGAGATCGAAAGCCAACTCAACTCTACCGTCGTATGCAACAGCTGCTCGATGATATCCAACTCGAACCCTCCATAATGAAACAGTTGTTCCTCCAACGTCTCCCAAGCAACGCTCAACTGATTTTAGCCTCTACCACAGACGAAATGGACACAGCGAGTTTGGCCAAGATGGCTGACAAGATCGTAGAGGTCGCTCCCGTGCATTCTACCCTTTCCACCGTTGTTTCCCAATCAGCACCATCACCCACAGCACAGTCCACTGAAATGCGTGAACTTCGAGACCTAGTTGCTCAGCTGACCACCACCATCAACAACTTCAGCCTCCACACTTCACAGCAACATGGTCATACCGAAAGACGTCGCAGTCGGTCCCCTACACGCCGTTCGTCCTCTCCATTCCACAACCGTGAGCTCACCACTACTGAGCCAAGCCCCCGCTCCATTTTTTGTTGGTACCACACCAAGTTCGGTGCCTCGGCTAAGAAGTGCTCGCCACCTTGTTCTTTTTCTCAACAAACATCATCACCGTCAAACTATCACGCCAGACAATAGACGCGGGAGAGTCGTCTGGCGTTTCTCACCAAAGCCGCCTGTTTTACATTACGGACGTTTCAACAAAACAACAATTTCTCATCGACACAGGCGCAGAAGTCAGCGTCCTTCCACCACGACCATCAGACCGTACACACCGCCAAGGTTATGATTTTCAGGCAGCCAATTCCTCAACAATTGCTACCTACGGTACCCGATCTTTAACCATCAACCTCTGTCTTCGACGATCCTTTCCCTGGATTTTCACCATCGCAGACGTCAACCACGCCATCATCGGCGCTGATTTTCTTCGCCATTTCAACCTTCTCGTTGACATACGCACACGCATCCTTATTGACGCAGTAACCCACCTTCGTGTTAACGGTATTACTTCGCCAATACCAGCTCTTAGTCCTGTCTTTGCTCCTTTCCCTCCAACTCCTTTCACGACACTCCTCGGCGAGTATCCAGACATTACCAGACCAACAACCAAGCAAACTGCTGTTACGCACAATGTCGCCCACCACATCCTTACGCGAGGACCACCTTGCTCTTCTCGACCCCGGCGCCTTCCACCAGAACGACTGAAGATCGCTAAAGATGAGTTTCAACATATGTTGGACAAGGGAATTATCCGCCCCTCCAGTAGTTCTTGGGCCTCTCCACTTCACATGGTTCCCAAATCTCAACCTGGGGACTGGCGTCCATGCGGGGACTATCGTGGTCTTAATTGCGTTACCATACCCTGACCAATACCCCGTTCCACATATTCAAGATTTCTCCGCCAGCCTCCATGGTAAAACCATCTTCTCCAAGATTGACCTCGTTCGAGCTTATCACCAAATCCCTATGGCTGAAGACGACATTTGTAAGACCGCAACTACTACCCCTTTTGGTTTGTTTGAATTTACCAAGATGCCCTTTGGTCTTCGCAACGCAGCCCAAACCTTCCAACGCTTTATGGACGAAGTTACTCGTGGCCTCGATTTCGTTTATGTGTATATCACAGGGGGTCCAACTAAGAGCTGTGTTATGAATATGAATAAAACATTAATTAAACGTAATATGAATGAAACATCATAACGTAATAAATTTAAATTATTGCACTTACTTGTATAAATCATAAGAGCTTGCATTTACAACGAATAGCTTCAAACAGGGCGCTTATATATGCTGAGAAACAATGATTAGAACGATTGTTCAAATATGGCGAATAAATTGACAAAACGAAAATATTACATGACCTTCCAACGAAAATAACAGAAAGGATTGCGGGCGCGCGAGCGAAAAGGCGAGGGAAGAAATAAATAAAAGGGATGAAACAAATATCACTTGACTTTTTAAAATGCTTCTAGACTATCCGTTTAAGCTTTTTGTGGTATTTTTAGGGCTCAGTAGATGTTCTCTTACATGAACAAGCCTAGTCATTAATCTAATTTATGTGATTTATAACAGCGAGCATTCTTGGCCATTTTCGCGAGATGCGTTCCATAAGTAGCCTGGTCTCGTGACGTAATGACTAAATAATAATAAAACTAAATAATGTTAAAAAAAACGTTGGTCGCTACATTTAAATATTTCATATTAGCCGGTACAGCTAAACATTGTTTATTTTCATTAATTAAGTGCGTAAGCGTTGTTGGAGTTGGCAGGAAGCGTTTTGGAATTTTCCGAGAGACCAGGCTACTTATGGAACACATCACACGATCGCATTACCGGTGTTTCATCCCTTCTATTAATATTTATTACCCTCGCCTTCCGCTCGCGCCCGCAATCCTTTCTGTTATTTTCGTTGGAACGTCATGTAATATTTTCGTTTTGTCATTTTATTCGCCATATTTGAACAATCGTTCTAATCAATGTTTCTGAGCATATATAAGCGCCCTGTTTGAAGCTATCCATTGTAAATGCAAGCTCTTATGATTTATACAAGTAAGTGCAATAATTTAAATTTATTACGTTATGATGTTTTATTCATATCACGTTTAATTAATATGTTTTATTCATATTCATAACACAGCTCTTAGTTGGACTCCCTGTGTGTATATTGATAACATTCTCATCGCTAGCACGAACGCCCTCGAACACGAAGTCCATCTACGATTACTTTTCGACCGTTTTCGACAGTATGGTGTGGTGATCAACCCCGCTAAATCCGTGTTTGGTGTTTCATCTCTCGAGTTTCTTGGACACAACGTTACTGCACACGGTATTCAACCCCTTGACTCGAAAGTCAAAGCCATCCGTGATTTTCCCCTCCCTACGTCGCTCACCAAACTTCGAGAATTCCTTGGCCTTGTGAATTTCTACCGCCGGTTTATCCCCCATTGTTCTCACATCCTTCAGCCTCTCACTGACATGCTCGCTTCCACAGGCTCCACCAAGAAGACAAATAACACCCCACTCCAATGGTCCAAACCAGCTACCTCTGCTTTTCAGAAGATCAAGAACACCCTTGCTGATTTCACTCTACTTTCACACCCAAAATCTGACGCTGAGCTGTGCCTGATGACCGATGCCTCCGATGTTGCAGTTGGTGCCGTTCTACAACAACGAGTCAACAACGTTTGGCAACCACTCGGTTTCTTTTCCAAACGCCTTCAACCGGTAGAAACCCGGTACAGCACCTTCGGACGCGAACTCCTCGCAGTGTACCTTTCTATCCGCCACTTCCGCCACCACCTTGAAGCCCGCCAGTTCTCTGTTTTGACTGACCACAAACCGTTAACCTATGCCTTACACAATTCCCTCAACCGTCATTCACCTCGAGAAATTCGCCACTTGGACTTCATTTCCCAATTTACAACCGATCTCCGTCATGTTACCACTAACATGACGGAGATCGGTTGTAAATTGGGAAATGAAGTCCAAGTGGCGAATTTGGTGGGAACACCAACCCAGTTGCCGATGCCTTGTCACGTATCGCCACCCTGACTCCTTCGTCCACTGTCGATTTTGACGCCATGGCCCGTGCTCAACACCACGACGAAGAACTCAACAAGATTCGAAATGATTCTTCGTCCTCCACAATAGAATTGCGAGATCACCCTATACCCACCTCCTAGAACCATATTACCTGCGACATTTCCACCGGTAAACCTCGACCTTTTGTTCCCAAGGCCTTTCGCCGCACCATTTTCGACTCCCTCCACAACTTTTCCCATCAAGGCAACACAACACCTGATCACTGAACGATATGTTTGGCCCAGCATCAACCGCGATGTACGACAGTGGACCAGATCATGTCTACAATGTCAACGCTGCAAAGTTCAACGTCACACTTGTGCACCCCTGTCAAACTTTGAGATTCCCATCGCCAGATTTTCCCATGTCCACATCGATCTCGTTGGTCCTTTACCCCCTTCAAATGGCAATTCCTACTCGCTGGCCTGAGGCAATTCCCATTTCCACCATCACAGCAGAATCCGTGGCCCAAGCCTTCATCACCCATTGGATCGCACGATTTGGCGTTCCACACACGATTACTACAGATCGTGGAAAACAGTTCGAAAGTCATCTCTTTGCTGCCCTAACCAACTTCCTTGGCACTACCCGTGTTCGAACTACCGCCTACCACCCCATTGTTAATGGTCTCGTGGAATGTTTTCATCGCCAATTGAAAGCTTCTCTTAAAGCTACCAACGACCCCTCGCACTGGAGTGAACGCCTACCCCTTGTTCTCTTGGGTATCCGGACCGCAGTGAAAGCTGATTTTGGCCACAGTGTTTCAGAACGAGTTTATGGAACGACCCTCTGTCTACCAGGAGAATTCTTTTCTCACTCCACCGACCACCCTGTTTTAGATCCTGCATTCTACGTCGACCGCCTCAAACGAACCCTTAACGACCTGAACCCCCCACCAGACCGCCAGCAACGCCACAAATCACATGTTCCAAAAGATCTACAAACGTGCACCCACGTTTTCATCCGTCGTGACGCCGTACGAAAGCCTTTGCAGCCTCCGTATGATGGCCCATTTAAAATTATTTTGCGATCACCGAAATATTTTAAAGTCGACCTTGGCAATTGCACTGATACGGTATCCATCGATCGTTTGAAATGTGCGCATCTCGACACAGATCCTGGCTTGCCTTCTTTTACTCCAGCTACACATACTACATCTATAACGACAGAAGCACCTCAAGTTCGACGAACAAGATCTGGCCGACATGTCCACTTTCCTGAGCGTTACATGACAATCGTTTGTCGTTAATTTTATTAACTTCTTCACTGGAAGGGGGCTACTGTAGTGATAGTCACCCGATATCACTAAGCGGATGTTATGCTGTTTTACCTCAAAGACATTAATAACTTTTGGAACTTCTACAAACATTATTTTTAGTCATCATTTTAAACCTTTTAGGAAGTAGACTCGCCTAGATTTAATCTTTACGCCGCAAAAACTATTAACATAAAATTTCCTCTTGGCAGCCAACACTTGTACATATTTATATCTTGTTATCACTTCTAGCCTAATTGTATTAACGCGCCTTAATTATCTTGACACTAATCTTAATTGCTTTTCCGCCTCGCCTTTTCTAACTCGCGTATAAAATAACTTGTAAATATTTTTAGTAGGACAGTCTTACTTAGCTTTGCGCTCTAGCAAGTAATCGTGCTCAACTCATTACTAGATATTAAATGACGACTCCACAATTGTGAAGTAAAATAAATGTATCAAATTATCTATTAGCGTTCTACGTATTTTCACAAACACTATAACAAATCAATACTCGCGCTAAAGGCTATCGCTCACCTGACACTAGCTTTATAAAATCCTTGCACGGGTCAGGACAAAAAATAAACCATCTTGAATATCAGTGACACCACTATAACCACAATGCAAAGCGCTACGAAAACGTAATAAGGGGAATCGTCAATTGAGGTATATGCACACAGCCTAGACCTAGGCCATTACTCGGCTGGCTTAGGTACCTGCCTTTGGTAGGTTTTGTCAATTTCGGGCTCTCATTTGGTAATTATTGCAATTGCGCCCTTCTTCCGCCCCGTCCCCAAATCACCTTGCCCCAGTCTTCTCATGCGAAAATGCGCTGAATATTAAAAAATGATAAAAATAGGAGGCCTAGGTCTAGGCTGCACCGCTCTTATATGTAGAATTAAAATTTCAATGTAAAAGCCAGTGAATTGGGTAATTTTCAAACGTTAGTTCGGGGAAAATGTGGGAAATGAATTGAAAAGAAAGAAATATGTAAGATAATAGTCGACACCAGTTCCACACGTAACTAATAATCTATTGGCGTTGTAATAGCATTGTATGCATTAAAGTATTGGGTTGTAACTGAAGACAAAACCACAGGCAGTGATCGGTGGGCGGGGGTTGGGCAAATACTAAAAAAGGTCATTAACTTTAGGTTTAGGGGGTGGGGTTTAGGGGGTGGGGGTTAGAGGTTAGGCTTTGGATTTGGATTAACGTTTGGATTAATTGTTATTTTGAGAACGAGGCATACAGTTTAGCATTAATAGATCAAATTGTCATGCTATATAGCTAGCTGTTTAGTTTAGTGGATACGCGGATACGCAGTCAACTGGTTATAGATTCATGTCTCGCTATTTATAATGCTAACCCTAACCGCTAACCCTATTAGCGAGACATGAATCTATATCCCAGTCAACTAGTTATTTTATCCGCTGACCATTTTTGATCGCTTAACTTATATAATTGACTGCGTATCCACTAAAATATACAGCTACTTGTAACATGAGAATTTGATCTATTAATCTATTTATTATTAATCTATTACAAATAAATATATATCAACAAGTTCTGGCTGCGTATATATCCTGTGAAATATTATATTACAAGTTCTGACCGCGTATCCAGTGAAATAGTGACTACATGATATGATATAACTAGTGCATGGGTATTCTGCAATTTAGCCCGATTAGAGATTGTTCTTGCATCCTCGCCAAAAGGTCACTTGTGGATTACAAATTTTGCAGAATTTACCTGCTTCAAATATTCTCCACTGAACAACATTAAGCCTTCCTTACATGCTTTGAACAAGTATCGTCATTCTCAAATCACGATGTATAAACCTTTTAGAAATCTACAATTTGCTTGTAAAATTGCGCTAACTATTAGCTACCATATGTGCACAATGCTTCCAACAGATTAGAAGGCCAATCAAAGGAGATGTTCTCTAACTCTTTTGCGCAAATTGTCCAATCACAAGGTACTATCTATTTGTAGAATCAGTCAAAAATCTATCGTGAGTCAAAATAGCTTTGACCAATCAATATGCCTGTTATGTGTAGTCAGACCAAATTTGACAAATCAATTTACATGAACTCAAACACAGAAAAGTTAATTTTCATATGAATACAGCTTATTTGACTTCTCGTTTGACCATTGCGTTTGACTAATCAATCGCTTACTCAATGTGCAAAAATTGATCGAAGTTTACGTGCTGGAGTGTGATAGAGTTTATGCGTAATCGTAGTGAAGGAAAGCGTTTGCGCGCTGGGTGGGAAATAATTTTAAAACCTTGATCCAAAATATTTTTTATATGCCTTTTTTTCCGTTAGTCGCGTGACTAGTCTGACTACCCCTAGATCCCCCCTTTTATTAGGGAGATTAAGCTTCACGTTTCTGGGATCGGCATAAGGCATTTTCTTGGCAAAATTTTCGTTGAACGTTTTCGTTTCATATCACCTTCTGTCGAAAGAATAATTATGTATTGCCGTTATAAAACTCAGCAAGTTATCACGTTTTATTGCCTGATACCGTAAAATGTTTCTTTGCTTGCTGTTTGAGGTATAACGCGAAGCCGAAACTCTACAATTATGCTTTTTTTCCTCCCGGGACGAAGCAACCTCGTACCAAGGGCATTTTGTTTCAGATCAGCAAAGCCCTGGATACGAGGTTGAGGCGAAGATGATCATGAGTTGATTGAGTTATCTGCTATCAGTTAATATAATGTGTTTCAATACTAGAGTTTTAGATGTTAATTACCAGGTAAATCTGTCAATTTTGATAAAAATTTTGAAGGAAAAATGGAAGGATATTTAAACATTTTTGGAAGAAAATTTTGACCGGAAAAAGGAATTTCGAGTTATGGAGAAGGAAAATATTTTTTGTGAGTGGAAACACTGGTGGCAACGCCATTTTTGTGGCCATGGCAACGCTACTTAGCGGGAGAATATTAAAGCAATTCTAGATTTATTATATGTCCATGCTATTTCTTCTAGATTGGTTCCATTTCTAAGGTTGTGATTGATTTAGGACATCATGTAAAGTCCAACGATAGTCGATCTGCCATGACCTTTCAAAGAATCGAAGGGTTTTCCAAAAGAAACGGCGGAGGTCACAGCTGGAACATGTAAAGCATTGGACTTTTATAATAGGATCCGTACGTAAATTAGTAGGACCTGTTAAACATTTTACAAAAAATCTACCGTATCTTATTGCTGAGATACACGTTTAAATCTCCCGTATGAGATGTGTTTGGCTTTGCGATTTCGACCTAGAATTAGACTTAATATATTTTTTACTATTTCAATACAGGCGAAGCTCCATGTCAAATTTTTACATAGTGCTTCCACTTTAAGGAAATATCGATTTTCCTTTCCCCTAGCGCATTGTTTCACGACAACAACTCTCCTTCAGAATTTCATAAACGGACAAATCTTTCGCCTTTTACTAAAGATTTCCGTGGAGGAGAAGAAAAGAATGAGTCTATAGACATTTTTTCCTGGCTTGGCTCACGAGCTGAGCCGATTAATTAATTAACACAAGCAAAAAAGCGTCATCAAACCAAGATTTGTATGTATGCGCGCGCAAATTCAATTAAAATTTCCGATCCGAACAACATGCATGCAACATCACAAACATCATATTCACATGCGTACATAACACCAACACTGAAAAAAAACTACTAAGACTAAATTACCTTCAATTATCCTACCTTATTAATGAACGTACCACATGCTTCCGCAATTATTTTCAGCTATAAATACCAAACCTCGAGCAAGCAATGAATTAGTACAACTCTGCTTCTCCTTCAGAATTTCATAAACGGACAAATCTTTCGCCTTTTACTAAAGATTTCCGTGGAGGAGAAGAAAAGAATGAGTCTATAGACATTTTTTCCTGGCTTGGCTCACGAGCTGAGCCGATTAATTAATTAACACAAGCAAAAAAGCGTCATCAAACCAAGAATTGTATGTATGCGCGCGCAAATTCAATTAAAATTTCCGATCCGAACAACATGCATGCAACATCACAAACATCATATTCACATGCGTACATAACACCAACACTGAAAAAAAAATACTAAGACTAAATTACCTTCAATTATCCTACCTTATTAATGAACGTACCACATGCTTCCGCAATTATTTTCAGCTATAAATACCAAACCCCGAGCAAGCAATGAATTAGTACAACTCTGCTTCTCCTTCAGAATTTCATAAACGGACAAATCTTTCGCCTTTTACTAAAGATTTCCGTGGAGGAGAAGAAAAGAATGAGTCTATAGACATTTTTTCCTGGCTTGGCTCACGAGCTGAGCCGATTAATTAATTAACACAAGCAAAAAGCGTCATCAAACCAAGAATTGTATGTATGCGCGCGCAAATTCAATTAAAATTTCCGATCCGAACAACATGCATGCAACATCACAAACATCATATTCACATGCGTACATAACACCAACACTGAAAAAAAACTACTAAGACTAAATTACCTTCAATTATCCTAACTTATTAATGAACGTACCACATGCTTCCGCAATTATTTTCAGCTATAAATACCAAACCTCGAGCAAGCAATGAATTAGTACAACTCTGCTTCTCCTTCAGAATTTCATAAACGGACAAATCTTTTGCCTTTTACTAAAGATTTCCGTGGAGGAGAAGAAAAGAATGAGTCTATAGACATTTTTTCCTGGCTTGGCTCACGAGCTGAGCCGATTAATTAATTAACACAAGCAAAAAAGCGTCATCAAACCAAGAATTGTATGTATGCGCGCGCAAATTCAATTAAAATTTCCGATCCGAACAACATGCATGCAACATCACAAACATCAGCCTAGTCCCAGTCGTTCTGAAGGAAGCGCGAGAAAAAAGTGGATGTAGTACGAGACTGGGACCTAGGTGTGACGCCACCGCTCAAGGTGCTTCAGAACGCCTAGCAGATTTCAGTACTTTTAATATGGCAGAAAATTTATATATACATGTAACTTTTTAATTATAATGTTCGTTCATCATGTACATGTTCGATGTCTACATAACCAGATCAAACTGTATTAAAAATGTGCTCAACTAAAAGAAATTATATACAAATTTACGATACCGAGTTTGAGCAATCGTTGATGTTATTTATGTACTCGCAAGTTGTGATCAACACTAGACCATACTGGTATACACAACTACGCTTTCTACTTGACAGGTTTAAATTGCTGAGGAGATTGGAAATATTTGACTGACATGACGGTGTTGTCAAAACATTCTTAGTCGGAGACTCGGGATAATGTTCAAGCTTTTAGATAGCATTTAATATGGCTATATATTTTAGTAAACACGAGTCATATTTAGCCAGTTATTCCATTCTGACCGTATGGCAGCGAAACGTAGCCTACTTCATTGTTCTGACAGCATTAGCAGGGGCGGATCTAGGATTTTTCGTACGTTAGTCAAAAATTTCGTTGCTGAACATCGAGGGAGGAGATTCTTTTACGGGGAGGTCGCAAAGCGAATTGATTTGTATCCTGTTTTACGAAAAAATGTTACGTGAAAAATGACTGTTTCGCCCAATGTCAGGGCTCGTCAGCATGCCTATGAAACACATAACTCCATATTTTGTCCTTAATTTACATGAATGGTCAAAATATTTTCAAAATTATATAGCGATGCGGTTTTGAAGATCATTTGATTGATTGTTAATTCGCAGGAAAAGAATTTCCGCGTTTAATTCACTGCTTTCCGAGTTTTAATATTCATAGCAGAAACAAATGCCATGAATATTCACAATGGCAACATGATCCATTTTACTTCATTACTTGTTGTATACATAATGTAGAGATCGTATTACACAAAGCCATGCCACATTGTCATGTGTTTATAGTTTTAATATACTAGACAACTAGGTATAAATAATACAGTATTATTGAGTATCTGATCAATATGTAAAGCCCACATTCCACAAGAGGCATAGAAAAAGTATAAACAAACTGAAACTGCTTGTATTAAGCCGCAGTATTAAGCCGCAGTATTATGTAAATTGACTGAAATATTATGTAAATTTCGTCTCGTATTACGTATGTACAGTCCAGACGCGCAACCACTACAGCCTACAACAGCTATAATGCTATATCTAGTTAAAATAGAATATATTTACCTTAAGGCCGTACAAAACTTTTTTGTTTTCTCTCGAACGTACTTCGGGATTCCGCACCAAAATTTTGCGGTGCGAGGAAGAAGCTGGTTATGTTCACAGCGCTCAATAAGTCTTCAATAGAACGCTTCGGTTACATATCTTTAAGATATTGTTAATTAAGATATTGTCGAAAGTGTCTAAAGCAGCCTTTGCAGTTTCGTGTTTAGAACTTCTGATAAATTTTCCGATTGCCATAAAACGCACATGCTATAAAATCGGCGGGTACGCCGTACGCGGGTAATAATAAGAGACGAAATTTACATAATATTTCAGTCAATTTACATAAATACATAGACCTTTCCGTGCATACTATTAGCTCTGTGCGATTAGCCTGAACGGTATGATCGATCAAAAAAATCCAGCCAACGGGAATTCAGAATTTTTTTGAATTAGCCAATCGGATAGCTTGTATTCGAGCCCCTGATCGCTTTAGCGATCATAACTCCCCACAGATCGCGCAAAAATCGAGATAGCGAATCAGATGGCTGGAATCCGACTCAGAGCGTGCAAAACTCATGCGTAAGACCGCTTTTCTGCGCGTTCATGTTCGAAGGCGTTGCTACTGCATGGATGATATCTTAGAACTGGACTGTTAAACTTTCGATAAATACACTGCGCGAAATTTGATAACTGGACTGCTATTTTAATTTAACAATTTTCTGGCCAATTTTTACCTTAGTCGCGTGATCGCTCTGATCACCCCTAGATCCGCCCCTGAGCATTAGAGCGAAACTAATGACTTTATTATAAATGCAAAGGAAATTTCCATAACATTTTCGATTTACAAATGAGGTATGCTTGGTAACCAGGCCAGGGACCACTTTTTTGAAATCAGGGACCATTTTACCGAAATCCGCTAGGCTCTCTCGCTGAAGCGTTCCGCACAGCACACCCAGGCATAAAACTTTTAAGACTTATTTAAATATATCGAAGCAGCGAATAGAGAGAGAGAGCCTGGGACTAGGCTGCACAAACATCATATTCACATGCGTACATAACACCAACACTGAAAAAAAACTACTAAGACTAAATTACCTTCAATTATCCTACCTTATTAATGAACGTACCACATGCTTCCGCAATTATTTTCAGCTATAAATACCA
>CACRXK020000804.1:0-33013 GCA_902702795.2 Paramuricea clavata
ATTCTCCATAAATTATAACATACGAGCCTCTAGTCCTGGACTAGAGTACATTTTGATTTACGTGCGTGGAGAAAGCGTTGGACAAAGCTACAGTTCAGTCGGACACCAATTCACTCGGGTCGGACAAACAATAAATCTCTGCATCAGACAATTTGACGAATGGGTCGGATAATGTCCGTGACTGACCGATATTTTAAGGCCTGCTTTTATAAAAAGCTGTTTTAGATTGGCTCTATAGGGGCGAAATCATCAACAGGTTGTTGTTGTCCATCATTCAGCGTAGTTGAAGTCTTGAACACATTCATGTAGTTGCCGGGATTTTCTGGATCAGGGTAATGTGCTGGAACCCTAGAGAACCTTGCCCCCACCCAACGCATTTCCTGGCATCTGTTGCAAATTTCTTTGCATGCCTGTTAAAAGTGCATGCAAAAGTGCCAGGTTAGTATGCTTCAACTTCTTTAATTTTCATCCTGTTTCTACTAAATTTCCCATGAACATTAGAACATATCATTCTTACAAATCATATGTTTTTTGTTTTTGAAACTGTTACTTTTTGGCAGGTAAATTATGTCATAAACTTTTGGCGCCAAAAAATTAAAAATAAGCTATAGATGACTTCGTGTATCCATTTAGAACTTAGAAGAGCAGACTAAGGGTATCTTAAAACTGAAATCGGTTTCGAAATATATTCCTTGCGAAGATATAATGACTTAAATTTCTAAAAATCCGTCTTTTTGTTCTATTTTTGTTCTATTTTTAGTAACAATATGACGGATTTTTCGACATTTGTATCGCTATATCTTCCCATAAAATGGTCGTATTTAGAAACAAATTTCAGTTTTAAAGTACCCTTAGTCTGCTCTTCTAAATAGATTTATAAAATCACCAATAGCTTATTTTAATTTTTTGGCACCAAATTGTTTGTGACGCAAAGAGTAGCAATTCCAAAAAGTAGCAATCCCAAAAACAAACATACGATTTGTAAGGAATGATATATTCATGGAAAATTTGGTAGAAACATGATGAAAATTAAAGAAGTTGAAGCATATTGGTGCTTGCATGCATTTTTGACACTCAGTACAGGTGTAATTGCAGCCTTCTTTTACGTATTCTATGTGGAACTCCCCCATGCAGTTTTGTTCATTGACATTGTTCTGTTCTGTTTGTATTATGTATATATTAAAACTAGGAAGTGAAAATTATTCTGCCAAAGCATTAATGAAAGTATGAATTGTAATCTTGAAGATGGAGTAAATTAAATCTCCAAAACGTACGATTGATATTGATTGACATTCGATAGTCACAAAATGTTATGCTCAATTTTATCGATATTCATCGTTTTAATTGATATTTATCGATTTTTATCGACAAAATACTTTCGATTTTTATCGATTTATCCTAAATAGTCGCCGCGTGTCGACGTGTTCGAGCTAAATAGTAAATATGTTCCCATTTATATAATAATAATAATGATAATAATATAGACGGATTTTCATATTTATTACTGGGGTGGTGACAGACGAAATTTTAGGGGGGTGAGCCGTGAGCAGGTGACTGAAGCAACACAAAGTGTCACCAAACCCCAGTAAGGTCTATATTCTAGGGGTGGAGCACTAAAGCCGCGAGGGGGAGACTAGAGAGCAGAAAACAAAGTATCCCAGGAAAAATTTGAAAAAAATCATGATTTCTAGCTTAGAAAAAAAATTTTTTGAAGTTGTCAATTTGTCATATCAATGGATTTGGCATGTCCGATTGTCTGTTGAGATTGAGAGAGTTAAAGACTTAAAGTTAAATGAACCTGTAAAAGTGTAAACCCAATAGGCCAATATACGTCAATATGCTTTTACTCTTATACTGTAAAGTCATTGACATTGTGTTGTTTGAATCCGAGTACAATTTATGATGCAACTCCGATGTAAATAATATTTTGGGCGTAAAAATTAAATCTTGGCAAGTCTATTTCCTAAAAGAATTCAAAACGAAGGCAAGTCTATTTCCTAAAAGAATGAAACTAATCGCTCCTCGCTTGTATTCACTGGTTTATTGGGGCAATTGTAAAGTTTTGAAACTTTATTATCTTCCCTGAATAGAGTTTACAGTGCCTTGTCATGCGAATAGCTTGCACGCAAAGAACGTTTGGAATTTTTACGAACACTAGTTCGTACTGTAGTCGTGTCCTCATTAGTATTCTTTATATAAAGAATACTAATAAGGCAGTATATCTATTGAATTTGTAGTCGTGTTTGAAGCCGTTTAATAAACTCGTAGGTCGTGTTTTATTAGGTCTAAAGCCACTCGCGCTGCGCGCTCGTGACTTTAAACCTAATAAAACACTCCTGCTCGTTTATTAAACAGTACATAAAGACCCAAGATGGATCCCTGCGGTACACCACATTTTATCTTTCTCGGGCTCGACAAATGACCGTTTATCAGATATTGCTGCTCTCTATCAGATAGATTGAGAGCAATTTAGTGGAATTCCTGATATACCAAAATAGTTAAGCATCTTTTTTAATAGTATGTCATGGTTTATACAATCAAAGGCCTTACGTACATCAAGAAACACGACACAATTTATTTTGCCTTTATCCATATTCTCAAGCAGATCGTCGCACATTTGTATCAAAGAGGACAGTGTAGAGTGTTTAGGTCGAAATCCCGATTGAAACTTGGAGAGTAAGAAATTATCAGAAACAAAGTTATAAATTTGTCTAAAAACCTCTCTTTCAAAACCTTACTTACGATTGGCAGTATAGAAATCGGCCTATAATTTTCACATTTTAGTCTGTCGTCTGATTTATAAATTGGATTCACTCGAGCCCGTTTCCAGTCGTCAACCGATAGGTCCCTGTTTCGAGTGATCAATTAAATATATAGGACAGTGGCGGAGCTATGATATCTGCAGTCAGTTTGAGGACTTTGGCTGGAATTTTATCCAAACCAGTAGATTTGTTAGCCTTTAAGTTCATTAAAGCCAATGCTACATTTTCTACATTAATTTGATGGAACTGAAATTATGTGTTTATTTGAGGGTTAGGAATGTAACCGTTATTCATCTCCTCTTCAGGGAGTTCATGATTTGCCTCAGATGCCAAGTTTGGGCCTATATGTTAACGGAATATTCATTAAAGGCTTCGGCAATAAGTTTCGAGTTGGTAATGTTACGATTATTAAGTAACAGAGATTTCTGTAATATTGTTGGCTTTATTATTCTTTCCAGTAAGAGAGTTTATTAGCGACCAGGTTTTTTCCAAATCATTTAGTTTAGCACACTCTCCAATCTCTCTATGATAGAAATCGGCTTTTGTTTTACGCATTCGTGTATTTATTTTATTCCGCATAAACTGATACTTTTCCCAGACTAGTGTATTATTGTAGAGTTAAATTTTATAGCCTTTTTTTATGATAATCCCTTTCCCTCATTAATTGCTTGATTGCTTCTATGTCGAAGAGGTGCAGGCTTGTTTAGGATTTCGTGTAAAATAGATTTCCAAACAATCCAACATGTATTAGGATCATCACATCTCAGAATCGTATCCCAATGTACCTGAAATAGATCTGAACGAAATTGAGAATCTGAAAAATGTTTAAAGTCCCGGACTTCTTTTGGGGCTAAATAATTTTCAGCCCCGGCGGACGTCGACTCCTAAATAGACAGCACCATAGGCAGAGAATATTGCAAAGACTTCCACCGTAGCTGTGCTCCGTGGTTAGACATGAGTTGTAAGGTGGCTGCCGGAGGCGCCCTTAGTAAACCTTCGACTGGATCAGGTTGAGCTGCGTCCTTCGCAATTGGATCAGCTTAGCTCGAGCTGCAAGTAAGGATGATTAGCACACCCCACTTACCTTTACTTACTTATTCACATCTGTCATGAAGACAAAATCGCTGACAAAATCTTTTGGTGTGAGGCAGGCTTTAAATACAAGTATAATCATGTAATCATTATATAGTACTACACAAATCTTTTCCTTTTTTCGGGTTCATTGTACTGTATGTAGACAAACTTGAAGATCCCAAAGACAGAGGGTGTGGTTCAAACGTAACCAAAAACCACAAGTTTTATACATTTCTAGTATGTGCTCAGTATACAATGCAATGCCTATACTCCAAACATTGTGAGACAAGTTGCATGAAAAATTGCACATCGATTCAAACATAAAACTATAGATTACTGTAATTATACTTTTACGGAAGAATATTGACTGACCAAGCCATTGCCAATTGAAAATGAATATACAGTAATAATTATTGCAAATTGCAATTCAATATTTAGCATGCTCTTGCAATTGCATAATTTCTGCCTTTATCTATATATCAAGTACAGAGTGCTTATTTTTTTTATTTTTACTTAATGTTGGATACTTTTGGATATTAAACCTAAGTAAAATAATATCAGACAGTGAAACCTCCAGATGATAATGGACACTGGACTGGGACCAAAGCCAGTGTGGTATTTCACAAGCTTGTCGATACGTTTCAAATTTCCATTTACTAGCTAAATAATACACGGAATGAATCTTACATATCTGTTTTGAGAAATATATAGTTTGTAGTTTTTCTGTTATATAGACGAGGTTGTTTTTACTGGCATGTATTCAGTTTGTATAACCAGAATGGCGTCCGACATTTAGAAGATTCAATTATAATAAGATTTTAAGTGGAATATGAATCGCGGCCTTACACTTTATACTGTATGTCGTGTGTGTGTGTTCGCTATACAGAGTGTCTGTTAGTAGAGGTTTGTTCACCTAAGAACCTGAGAGATTCTTTTATAGGCATCAAGAGCAAGTTCATCTTCACTTCAGCGACCTTCATCGGCCTCAAGGGGAAAGGGGACTGCCAGTTCCACAGGGAAAAATTCTCGTCCACCATCAGGCAAATTAAAAAGTAATATTCTCAGTAAAGAAGAAGAATATCTGTAAGTTGTATTTTGTTCGTTGTTAATTATTAAACTTGATGCAAAATTCTCGAAAAACAATGTTAAGATTTCTAGCTTCCGTATTATGGAAGTACAGAAATGTTAGTCGCCTGATCGTATGGAATGCGTTAGTTTTATACTAACCCCAGACTGCATTTTCAACTCAATTGAAACGGTTGTTGGTGTACAGTGACAAAGTCAGCCTAAAAACTAAGCAACCAGGATTATTAATTTAGTACGCATGTATCTCACGTTTTGAGCAAAAGGAAGCCCTTAAGTTTTAGCAATATAGCCTTAAGAATTTAAGCGTTCATCGTGCAGGCTTTGGTTATTTTAATTTGTAATTTTGTATTACAAAATGTATACTGAATTACGATGTTAAATCGTGATCATATAATATATTTTATTATTTATTGAAAATAATTCAAGAGTTTTAATTGGCGAAGAGCTGTCGGTGAAATCGTCATATCCGCTCGGTAGCTGCCCATATTTGGAATTATGACATCACCGTGGAATATTGAAACAAATGTACCACGTTTGACGTAATTTCAATGTAACACGCTATGACGTCACGCTAATTTATGCGACTTATGTTTCCGAACACTATATTATTGTTGTTCCATTTTCAGCAGCTTGGCGTCTTCTTGAATCCGAAATATTTACAAATAAATAATAAAACAATGATTGAATTCGGTTCTCGCAGGATATGAGGAGTTATGAAGGCCGAGGTTTGTGTTATCTGTCTCAGCCTTCGACTTCGGCAGATAACACAAACCTCGGCCTTAATAATTAACAATTATTCGCCTCAGGCTCGGTGATTATCGGGGAATATTCGCCGAGACGAATTTAGTATTTTTACACAAGCATTTTGTGTTTTTTGGGACTGAATTTATTTTAATTTCGCTTATTTCTTTATCAGTAACTTCCACAAAACGGCTGGCCGCCATTTTGAAAATTTCGGTTTTGTTATATTCACCTGTAGGTGAAATAACAGCTTAATACGTCAAATTTGACCAATCAACTTGTAGGATTTGTTATATTCATTTGTGCAAAAATACTAATTCCTCATATCCTACTCGACCTCATTCAATAATTGTTTAATATCATGCTTGGTATACCTCCCTGCTGAACTTCGTCTCCTTGAAATAAATAACCACGTGCGGGCTGGAGGTGTCACTGTAAATGACGTCTAAACTAGTAATATTTCATTTTCCAGGAAATTAAATGCAGAACTTGAAGCAAAAACAGCCAGTTTAATCAAGGAAGCTGAGGATGTTTTGGTAAATAGCCTTATATATACTGTATACTATATAATACTGCAGCTGTATTTAAGTCGATAACTTCTATCTAATGAGCATTTTAATGAGCATAGGTCGTAGGTTCGAATCCCGCCGTGGCCAGGCATATTTTTCAAGCCTGCCCGGTGTGGATATACACTCAGAGTAACATCACACAAACATCTTATTCACCTGAGTACATTACACCAACACAGCAGATTTCCTGAAGTTATACTGTTTTATATGTCTAGCTCAGAGATTCATTCATTCATTACCGGCATTCTCTTGTACCATATACTGCACTTTATTCGTTTCTGTCCTAATGTTGTACAATAGACTATTTTATTTATTTCCTTCCATTCTCTTTGATAAGGTTTATTCTATTTTAGCAAGACCAAGAGCAATTGCTGTCCAAACCGATTACAGTTGATGACTATGAAGCTGATATTAGGTAACAATATATCAATTACTGAATTGACTTTTTGGAAAACACCACCTTTACCGTGCAACTGCCATAAGACCTATATTCGCATTCCATCGCATATACCTATTGAGTATAATTTATGTATTGTGTGTGGACTTTGATGGCACAACCGCGTCAGAGCAAGCGCCTAGGTTCACCTCTGTGATCCTGGGTTTGATTCGCCGTGTGCTCATGACCTTGATAAGTGAAAAGAGTCGGTCACCGCTCTTCCGAAAGTCGTGGGTTTTCTCCAGGTACTCCGCTTTCCTTCCTCAGGGAAAATTGACAAGTTGATCAGACATGAGTCTTACGTGTAAGGTGGCTGCCAAAGTCGCCTTTTAGAAAGTCTTCACTCGATCAAGTTGAGCGGCGTTTTTCGCAATTTAACTTAGCTCTCAGCTGCAAGTAAGGATATTTAGAACACTCTCACACTTACGCCTGTTTTCTAAAAGTTCGCTCACACTCAATAAGTGCAACTCAACATTCAACGAGTCTCCACTCATCCTCACTGAGTACGAGACTACACTCACCCTCCAACCGTTCAATGACAGCACTCACCCTTAACTTGGCGCCTGAATTTTAGTAAAGGTTGGGTGAACGATATGCGTCCCTTGAGCCTCACTCTCTTACACTTAGCGATACTAACATTGACTGATAGATGGCTAAACAGATTAGACTATTTTAATAATGTCCCTCCAAATAGCAGGAATGAACGGACATTAAATTATACTTATTGTGCACGAGAGCTATGTTTAAGAGCAGTTCCGAACCAGTTACTGTACATGCGTTAACACAGGATGGTTTTCGTAATCTACTGGACATAATCAGACTAAATATTATTATCTGCAATAAATGTTGTGGAAACTTGTGCAAATTTTCACAGTTAGCAGAAAGTCGTGTTATCAAATGCATACCTGATGCGAATGCGTATACTTAAGACTGAGGGACACATTAGTTTTCGTCCATGGTACTTGCAGCGAAGAATTAAAGTCGGTGATTTCCTTTGTGTTGTGGATACAACTGACTGTACAGATATGTAAATGCTATGATTCTAAAACATGTGAATCCATGTGAATACAACACTAATAAGAAACGACAAGTACTTCTCAGACAGGTCGCAGTGAGCTCTATGGGTACAAAGGAACAAGATTTTTTAGAGAATATTAAACGCCTGTGGCTGTGTGCTTAAAGCTCAGTCACACTCACACTCAAAAAGTGGAGGTTCAATCTGAGCTTCCCTTGAGTGTCAGTGCTGTTTTGAATAGCTGGAGGGTTAGTGTCGTACCTTACTATGTGACTACTCACCCTCCAGCTGTTCAAAAACAGCACTGACACTCAAGGAAGCTCATATTGAACCTCCACTCTTTGAGTGTGAACGTGAGTGAGCTTTTATAGAATCCCGCATACTCCATTCGCACTCGCACTTCAATCCCTAGTACCCCTCTTGAGTGTCCCTTTCTTGAATGTACTTAAGGGTGAATGTGAGTGAGCTTTTAGAATACAGGCGGTAGTATACTTACTTACTACTTACTTATATTTAGTGAAACATTAACTGAAAACTTGTCAATTTCCAAAAAGGAAGGCAGCAAGGTTAGTATACTATATACTATTTACAGCGGTCTTACACAGGCTATAAAAAGTCAGACCACCATGAATACATTAGTCAGTTCGATCAGAGAGCGTATTTGGGAAGTTCCAGCTGGACGTAATTAATGCCTTGTCCTGTTCCACCGCTTGCATATGCTCCGCCTATCGGACATTATACCTCCTGGGCTTTCACCCGCCCTTATTCCCACCCGTCACATTTTCACTTGGGTTTTCTTTGTCCTAAAGTAGCCGCGAGATCTCCAGACCTTAATGAGCCTGGGTAACACTGATGTGAATAGGATACTATTTTTAGTGGAATGTTATCAACAATTAGGTATAGTAGATGAGGATTTTGTATATTAAATACCTGGAATTATACTAAAAGTAGATCAAGTTTATATCCTTTATCTAAGCCAACCGAGCTGAATGCAAAGAGCGTCATTGCCTTTTAATCAGAACATACAGTGCACATATACGTTAAAATATTCTTGTTGTTGCAGCATTAATAGATCATATAAACAACATTTGGTATACAATATTTGGTCTGAGGTTATCAGCTAACTATATATAGTGCTGCGCTAGATCATGATATTAGATATATTGTCATGATATCAGCACCAATTGCACGAGGATCGTCTTTTTTATTGATAATCATTGTTCCTCTTGTAGAAGAATATAGTTCTTTTTGTTAACGATAACAGTTTATCTTATATTGCAGCCAAAAGTGAGGCCATCTTCAGCCAAAGAAACTAAACGGCCCGCATCGTCCAAAAGTAGAACACCAAGGTTTGTACATACAGTATATAACTCACATCACTGCACGATGGTGGTGAGAAAATATGGAGTTTATGTTCGAGCGCCAAGAGCGATCTTCAAGCCAACATTTACGCCTGTGTTCTGAAAGCTCACTCACACTCAAAGCGTGCATGCATGGAGGTACAATCTGAGCTCCCCTTGAATGTCAGTGCAGTTTTTGAATGGCTGGAGGGCGAGTAGTAACTTAGTATAAGGTACGACACTAACCCTCCAGCTATTCAAAAACTGCACTGACAATACTGCTGTCTCCAATGAGCTACAGTAAACCATGTTCAATGCCGTAGAGATTTTTCATAATATATTTATAAATACATTCTAGAAGTGATTGGGTTTGATTCATTGGATTATATTAATTACGACTAAACATTACGAATTATCATAATTTACATTACGCGAAGTGTGGATCTTTACAGCTTGAAAGTGCATGCCATACATGAAATAAACTTATTTATTATATAAAATAAGTGTTATAAAATATAGAGTTTTTGGCCACTGAGAAAAATCGTATTTAAACACACGTAAAAAATGCGATATTTTTACGTGTGAAAATGTAATTTGTTGTAAAACGCATTGCCACGGACGTTTTATTGTTTTTCACTGAATCTTGTTTATATAATAAACAGAAAAATACATGGGTGCTTGAAAATACCAGTTTTATTTCTCGTGTTGAACATGATATCTCACTCGTGAGGTATCATGTTCAACACTCGAAATTTATCTGGTATTTCCAAGCACCCATGTATTATTCTCTATTTATTTGGTTAGGTTTACAGTAGCCTGCTTAGCAGTCGCTTTATTTTATTGAAGGTTTTGAGGATTTTTGAATAAATGGCGGATTAGGAAAAATGGGCGAAGAAAAAAAGGGCGATTTTTCTGACCCACCATTTATTCAAAAATCCTCAAAACCTTCAATAAATTAAAGCGACTGCATGCTACGCAGGCTAGGTTTACGACAAGGTTTACAATTTATAGTTGGGGTATAATGTATAGAGTTAGGGTTATCTATATTTCTTGCAGGGCCAGGCCAAAAAGTTCTCATTCCACAGGCAAGCAAGCCGTGACAAGTAAGAAACCGTCTGGTAAGGATGAAAGCTCTATTGAGGATATGATGAAACTTGAAAATCTGCTAGATGATCGCATACAACTCGCTAATACAATAAGTGTATTGGAAGATGAGACAGAGGACAGCCAATGGCGCACTTCTGTGACTGAAGATATATTACCTGAGGGAAATGAAGAATTAAGTTCTGGTAAGTATTAATACTAGACGGTATACGCAGCTCAGTATATATGGGTCATGTATCAAGGGAAACGTATATGAAGTATACCGAAATGCAGTACGCATGGCTCAATTGTACACACTGAACCACTGAGCTTCATATATATCTGGAGCGAGAACTCGAGTTCAAAAAGTGAAGCCAAGATGGCGGTAATTGAAGAGCTATTGAACATCAGTTCCTTCCTATTTTTTTTGTTGTTTTGTGCCGAAATTTTGTATTTTGACATCGATTTAAAGAATAATGCTGTAGTTTTATGAGCTGATAACTTGTTTAGCGATACGGTCAGTTAAAAATTGGAATTAGCTGGGGGAAAATGGTATTAAAACTGTTCACGACCTTCATAGCTATCGGACGTCAATTTCCGCCATCTTGGTTCCACTTGGTTTCAAAAATGACTGAAGTTCTTGCTCAGTGCTGGAAAATGTCCAGTATAGCGCCACGAAACGTTTGTCATCTTCCATACAGCGTTTGCACATGATGTCACAGCCGCCATGTTCCAATTCAAAAGGATTTTAATTAGACTCTTTTGTCTCGAACACCAACATGGCCGCCATGGCTTTTGTTGAGTTGGTCCCTGGGGCTGAGGAATGAGTGCAAACGCTCTATACTGGAATGCCATATAATAGGCAATTCCAGCTTTTAGTTTATGCGTGCAGGGGACGATGGGAAGTAAGGTATCACATTGGTGATTATGCTGAAAAAAATAAAAATGGTGGCCGTGTAAACACGGAGTGATAGCTTATACTTGTAAATATTGAAATATTTCGGTTGTTTCGGTAGTTTTTATTGAAATTTTTCAGCATAATCCAAAAGCGTTTGGTTCAAGTCGAGATTAATTGTATCTTGCCTAATTTGAAGTTTTATCACAATAGCTATGCGGTACCATACGTTCTCTGAAGTCTACATGTACAGGAAGTTTTATATTTGACTTACACAGGAAATTTTTATTTTTCGATTTTACTGCCAGAAAAAGAAATATATTATCTGGGCCTGTTCTTGCTCCAGATATATACAGAGCTCAATTGGACTGATTAGTTTACTTTTTTCGAAGTAAGAAAGTTGAACGATCAAAGATGAAAATATTTTCGTTATTTAGAGGCAGTCACTCGATTTTTAAAAGCAAAAATTAGAGTAATGCAGGAAGAACTGGATAGAATTTCCGCTGAATCTATATCTAAGGTACAGTAGATGAAGGGTTACTTTCACGCGATGAGCAAGAAAAAACGCATTGAGCTTGTGTATTAGTAATACACCCAGGGGCGTAGCGTGCGGGGGGGGGGGGGGGGGGGAGGTGTGACACCCCCCAGTTTTAGTGAGGTAGTCGGTAAAACGCGAAGTTATTCGGTAATGGCAAGAGCCATGACAGCGGTCGGTAAAACAAATCGGTTAAAGTGGAATTTTGCTCCTCGGTAAATGGCTTTTAATAATAAAAAAAAATTAAATTAATGTTGTGCCTTGTTCTCCGATAAAGTTATGCAAAATGTACGTAATTCTTCAGTATTAAAACACTTATATTAAATATCTACGCATAAGCATTGGAGCCCCTAATTTCCTATCGTATTACACTTGCAAGAGCTGCGATAACAGTCGGTTCTGATTGGACATGTTCAACTGTGCGCGAACTTTTGACCTTGATACAATGATACGCAAAAGAATTAAAGATTATACTTATATATTTGTTATTGACACGCGGTGCTCATAAAATGTTTCGCCAATTTTTCAAGTCTGTTCATTACAATAAACAACAAGATAAATGCCATTGGGTAAAATGACTTATCGCGAAGTAACAAAGACAACAATTATTCCAATTAATAAAGCATTTGCTACGTTTCTGGTTCTACGTTATTTCTAGACGGCTGACTAAAGTCACGGTAAGTGTCATTAAATTAAACGCGCGCCGAAATATTTATTTGTCAATTGCTGTATAGCTGTTATGGTATATGTTATATGTAGCGTATAAGGGGCGGTTACGGATTCTAATAAAACCTCACGGTGAGCTCACACTCACAGTCTCACAGCTTGTTAATATCTGACGGATTCTCACGGATTTCGAAAATAACACAACTTCAACAATATGGTTTTGTTTGATATAAATAAAAGCTACCAAACCTTGTGTGTATAAGGTACAGAAGGCTCTGAAAATTCCATTTTCAACGATCTAGAGACTCCATATTTTAAAAAATTTTCCGCTCGGCGCCAACCATGGTGGCGCCTCGTGGCGCGTGGGTCGGTAAAACTTAGATGTTACACCCCCCAGTAAAAAAGGTCATGCTACGCCCCTGAATACACCCTTTTGATAATTACGTCACACGTACTTTTTGGCAGTGGAGCCGCGCTCTCATTAGTAAATTACGCAAGGTGATTGGTTCACGATTCATGAGAGCGAGGCTGCTAGGCCAAATGTCGTAATTATCGAAAGGGCGTATTGGTTTTAATTAGCATGTGCTATGTTCAAATCGCGCTGTTAATTAACTGTTGTCACGGAGAAAATCATCAGTCAATCGTCAAAGAAGTTGATTTATCACGTTTTTTTATGATCGTAACTGTAACCCCAATTGTATGTAGGAGCAATTGTTTGTTCGGTATTGTTCTGGACTCATGTGGATTTCGCAGCAGAACTATTAGAATTTTTTACCGTAGTACCCGAGCAAAATCACACCATCAAATTCAAATTTAAAGTGTGAAGTTCCCCAAATTTCTAGTTATACTGCAGTAGCATTGTTATGATGATCATGATGCGTAGTAAACTGTTTCTAAATCAGTAGATCCACATCATTTTACAGTTTCATTCGCACAGTTTCACATAATCGATATCTCCGCTGACCATCCGACATTGTATACACGCGTAAAAATCTTCATGTTGATGCAAGTTGTTCAAAACAGGAGCGAACAATGTTGTGCTGCACCCCGTGAACAATATTGTTAACAAGTTGTTGAACCATCAACATTGTTGCAACTTGTTGACAATCATGTTAACAACTTGCAACAGCACTGATGGTTGAACAACTTGTTAACAATATTGTTCACGGGGTGCAGCACAACATTGTTCGCTACTGTTTGAACAACGCCGAACAACCTGATCAATTTTTACCCGTAAATTGATCAGGTTGTTCGGCGTTGTTCAAACAGTAGCGAACAATGTTGTGCTGCACACGGGTAAAAATTGATCAGGTTGTTCGGCGTTGTTCAAACAGTAGCGAACAATGTTGTGCTGCACCCCGTGAACAATATTGTTAACAAGTTGTTCAACCATCAGTACTGTTGCAAGTTGTTAACATGATTGTCAACAAGTTGCAACAATATTGATGGTTCATCAACTTGTTAACAATATTGTTCACGGGGTGCAGCACAACATTGTTGGCTCCTGTTTTGAACAACTTGCATCAACATGATGATTTTTACGCGTGTAATAAATGATAATTCTTCCTTTGATATAAAAAAATTTAGGATGAAAAAATAGCTGCAAGTGAACAGAAAACTAAAGAGCTCAAAGATGAGCAGCAAAGGATTCAAAAAACAAACCAGAGTTTACAAGTATGTTCTGTTCACTGTTTTAATTTACGTTGTGTATGTTTAAGCGATGTAAAATATTTAAATTGGGTATAGGAAAATAATAAGTTGAGGTACCTTCGATGTTTGTCTTATCCTGCACTCAGCTCGTGCTTGAAAGGATGTATATATTACCAGGATAGCTAACTCAATAGGTGGCTAAGTTAAATGTAGCGTGATTGACAAATAACACAACGATATTAGGGTAATTCATTGGGCTCGGATTCCAGCCGTTAGGGTTCTTGGCACTCGTCCTCATGTGATCTCTAAGAATACGTAATGGTGTATTGGGAAGAACATTTCGACTTCAGTCGATAGAATAATCTATATATGCATAGCAATACGTGAATTATTATTGGCTACTGTACATAAAATGTTTCATTACCGTGCGAGATGATACAAATCTCTCTCCTTGCTTCCATTTCTGTCTATGTTATGTGCAATTTTGACACTAAAGAAAATGACGTAGGAAAGAGACTGCTGTCATGGTATGATTAGTGTGTAGGGCACTCAAAGACTGTATACCTCCACCAACAAAACGACGTAGGAAAGAGACTGCTGTCATGGTATGATTAGTGTGTATAGGGCACTCGAAGACTGTATACCTCCACCAACAAAACTCAAGTGCATGTACATGCATATACTTGCATTATTCTCAGTGGAATGCATGCATGCATGGATCCCGAATAATCCCAGAAGAAAGGGAATTTAAGTTCTTTAAATTACCCGTGCGTGGTATATATGCCTGTGAATAAGCCAGGTCTTGGACCAGGTTAACGCTTAAATTCACCAAGCAAGGTGAGTTCTTTGACCGTTGTGACTGAATGAAGTGTCGGTCTAGCTTTTCTTGGATCAAAATTCCCACCTCCCTTCAGCTGCTACGCACATGCACCAACTCGTTGCTCTCCTACTCTATGCACTGGGTGAAAAGCCTCTCAATCTTCACCTCTTTCGTCCAGTGCATTGTTGAATCCAGACCAGAATCTGAGAATTTATTATTAATTACGCATTCAGTTTTTTTAACCCGTTAAAGCAAGACTTATACATGTACGCCCGTATTCTAAAAGCTCACTCACACTCAATGAGTGGAGGTTCAATCTGAGCTTCTCTAAGATTCTCTTGAGTGTCAAGGCTGTTTTTAAATAGCTGGAGAGTTAGTGTCGTACCTTACTATATGACTACTCACCCTCCAGCTGTTCAAAAACAGCATTGACACTCAAGAAAAGCTCAGATTGAACCTCCACTCATTGAGTGTGAGTGAGCTTTTAGATTACGGGCGTAACATTGTACATTTCTCATCCAATTTTCATCCAAGGCCATTATTAGCTCCACAAATTTTCGTATTAAACTGTTTGGTAATATTTTAATATCTTGCTGACCGACACACACACGCGAGCGCGCACACATTCAAAAACTCAAACACAACAAAACGATGGAGGTGAAAATATATGCATACCGTATTTACTCGATTGAGCGCCGCCCCCGAATGAGCGCCGCATCTGAAGCTCTGAAAATTTAAAGAGCGCCGCGGCGCTCAAACGAGTAAATACGGTAAGTTCCTTTGTGTATGTATACCTAATAACGAATCCTATGATATGATGAGTATACTTATTCTACTATATTTTCATCTGCAGATACAAAGTGATAAATATAAGAAGTTTTATGAAGACGCGAAACAAAAATGCGAAGGGCTTGAAGCTCAGTTAGTGGCTTTGCGCAAGGTATGTCTGTTTCGATCTTGTGACGTCATTATGCATAAGATCTATTGTACGACTTTTTACAATTTCTGGTTTACTCGTGGTAAAAACCAGACAGTGTAGACTACAGTTTCAGGTTATTTGTGGTAAAGCAAATGTTACCTGGATAGTGTTATAGAATTAGTTTTTATTTAATATGCGAGGTTGGGATCTTTACACAATAGAGTTAAATTTTTAAAGTTCGAGTAGTGCTTTTATAATGTTCACTTCTTCTTCGCTCGTTGTCTGTCTTGTCTTGTCTTGTTTCGTCTACTTCAGCTTGCACACTCTGTATACTCTGCATGCACTAACTAGGCTTGAGCTGTGCACCTCCTTTTATAATAACAGTCCAGGAGAACTTACAGTACATGTGGCTGAAAAAGGTGGGCGGCCCCACAGAAGCCAATCAGCATTAAGGTTGTGTACTGTTGAACTCTTGTCCCAGCTGTTCAACTCTGTTTACAACCTCGTACCCAGGCTCTTTGCTCTTGGGAAGCAAAGAGCCTGGATACGAGGTTGCTCTGTTTATTTAAGCCGTTGTCCAATAACTAAAGTCGGTTTTACGCTCAGAATAATCCTACTCAATTTGTTTATTTCTTAAATAATTATATATTCCTCATTATTTAAAATTACCAGCTATAACTATAAGAGTATTAAGTTATTTTTACGACCTATGCTAAGTAGAACTAGAAAATGCCAAAGTAAGATTTCGTTGACGTAATATTGTAATTACCAGTCAGGGTTCGAATTAGCGGCTCGCTATTCGCAATTTGCGAATGTAAATTCGCTTTTTGCGAACGCAAAATCATCCATTTTGCGAATGACGTTTTGCAAAAACAATGTATTAAAGGTTGATTTTCACAATGACTTCGAATGTTTTTTACTATAATGGAAGATATGGAGTATTTTGCTGACTATTATTTGTAATTTTGTGCTAAAAAGATGTGTGAAATGAAGAATATGGCTACAATTTCTTCAGAAAATTTACGCTGAAATTCGTTACGAAACGACCGCCATTTTGTTTTTCGCAAGCAGTGTTTCCACTTTTCAAAACTGAAATTTCCTTCAATTTTTCAAGATGGAAATTTGCGAATCGATTTTCTTGTCTAATTCGAACCCTGTACCTGGCCGAGCGTTATCTAGCTTTAAGATGACTAAAGCCCTGTTTAAACGGATCCAACATTGTTGGACCAACATCATCCAACATTGTTGAAATAATGGCCCACACCGCTTCTTTTTCAAATATTTTTGTCAAGACTAGGTTTAGAGTTTGAGTAAAGCTTATCTAACCAAAAAGATTTGAAAGAGAAGCAGTCATATCTATTATAGTAACATTGTTGGATGATGTTGGTCCAACAATGTTGGATCCGTTTAAACAGGCCTTAATGGCTTAAGCCTTGAGCTTGTCCACGTGAAGGTCAATGTTCATGAGACCTCGGGCAGCTGCTTTTTTTACACAAATCTGCCCACTTGGTAAACTGTAGGAAACACATCCATTATACCTTGACACTTTCCCTTACACAACGGCAGCTAGTCTAACAAACTGTCATAGCCTAATGGCAGAAATAATGAATGTTTTACGAGGGATGTATTTACCTTCACTTTGTTTTGTGGCAAAAAATATTTTCTTACTATTTTTAAATAATATTTGCTTGGGTAAACATCTTCTATTTCTAAATTTAAGCTAAAAGTAAGTGAGAGTGTTCCGTAGCAAAAGTAATAGATGTCTGTTTATTACGTTTTTATTTCCATGTTTGCCTGATTTAGCATGCCAGGCGCACATGAAAATTATATCCAAATGTTTCGTGCACAGATGCATGTTTCTCTTTGATCTTCATTCCAATCGGGTTGTGTATGAAACATGAGGAAATAACTACATGAAGACGATGCCATTGGGCCAATCAGTCAATTGGTCGTCAGTCGTCTTTCGTCGCTTTTTGACATAGCTGTAAACAACTGTATAATAAGGTCACTCCAATATTTGAATATGTATGGCTGCCTGAAGTTTCATTATCTAGAGTTTAACATTATCTTAATGAGTATAGAGAGGGCGTTTTGTTTGACTCTAAAACGAATTTGTGAAGAGTTTGACATATCAATACGAGTAAATCTCGTCTCATTTTAAGTATTCTGGCTGGAAATTAAACGACTCATTAAATTCCAAAGCATGCTTTATCCAGTTGAGATCCTACGGCCGCGGCACAGGGGATTACTACTTGCATGCTATATCTGTTGAGAAATATACTGCAGCCGGTTTGAAACGTGCTGTAAATTACTGGTATAGCATGTGCTTTACATATTTAAGTCAGTCACTTTGCAATTATGTAATTATTTTTACTTCAAGGAATTGGATAACGTCCAAAGGGATCAGAAGCAAGGTGTTGTTACCAAAAATGCTATTGAAGTCAGGTATGTGCTGCCTGAAATTATAGTGAAGTCGGAAGACTGTGCAGTAAGTTATTCATGTTATGCAGCTGTCAAAAATTCAGTTCGTGGATGACAAATTTCTACGAACGATAGGTACCATTTCAGTGTTGCTGAATTTTGCCCTCGTCTGGACGAACTTAGGAGTTCTTTTAGAAAATTATCGTGAATAGTGTGTTTCGGAATTTTTTGTTTGTTTTAGTCAAATTAGCCCCCCTCCCCCATACCGCAGAACCGAAAATCCCCTTCCCATCCTAGAGAGCATTAATTATCCATTTCTAGTTGATGTTTGGAGGGACAACAAGTTATAGTGAGCGAGCTAAATATATATTAAAAGATGCCTTATTATAATTGTTGCGTTTCAGGCTGCACAAATAACTTTCGGAATGTAGGAAAACTTCCTATAGATGCCATATTGGGCATATTGTTTATTTTTTGTCCCTCCAAACAAGCGACTAGACCCAGTCCTCTGCTCGATTGGGGAATGGTAATATATCTAGCATATATACAGCAAACCTTCAGTATGAGGATTATTTGCTGGGATTAGCAGAATATACATGTTGCTATAACCCAAAGAAAACGTTAAATAATAATAAACTATTTAAGTTAAGATAATGATAGAAAACTATCAAGGCCAAAGACAAACAGCGGTCTCGAGTCGAGACCAGAGATCGGGAGGTCCGCCAGAATGCCCGGTCGCCACGTACCTGCGTAGGCACAGTCCTCTAGAGAAATTTGAATTCCCCTGGCAACATATGCGTTTATTGACGATCAAACTTCCAAGCAGAGCCCCCGATCTATTCCAGTTAATCATAATTTGGAAATACCTGAATCATTACCACTGATCTCAAAACCACGGCTGGATAGAGGCTATGCATAAATGAAGCCACTGATGGCTATGTTGGTGTGAACACCATTGGTGGCCATATTGCCGGGAGAGTCATCAGTGGCCTTCACTGCCTTCCCTCTGAAATGTACCAGTGAATAGTTAATGAGGCTGCCTCTTGAAACGATATAAAACTCATTAGAAGATGTGTTGGAAGCTATATCTTTGAAGTTACGTAGAAAATTTTTCCTTGATAGTAGAACTAATTTGAAACACGTAACAATTTGATTCGTAAGAGATGTGACAGATTTAAAAATCTCATAAATATTCTGGCTATTCTTAATTAATTCCCTGAATTGAATCCAGACCTAGAGATCAGTGATCAATGTGCTTATGCCGTTCTAGTTTTTGTGTTCCATGCACTCGTGGGTTTCTACATAAATAGTTTAAACAAGCAGAGATCTAGTAAAGGTAAATGGAATAATGTTCAATGTGTGGTCTTGGTTAGGGATCAAACTTACCCGAATTGAACCTGGGTTAGGCGCATGTACACTTCATGAAATCGACCTAGATAAGAGTTATCACGTAGCGAACACGGGTTTGAATTTTTGTGGTGGAAATCGAGATCTTGATTTGGGGTTGATTCGTGTGGAGTTACCGGCCCGGCGGGTTAATTATATAGTTTTATGCCTTAACATTTACTCCGCTTTGCCTGGAAGAGATGGAAAGTGCTAGACAATTTTGAAATGTTGAAATAAGCCCACTATAGACTAAAATGAAAAGTCGAATGGGGATTAAAAGAAAGGGAGTTTTGTTCATGAGATTCTGATCATGTAGTTTAACAAGTTATTACGGTTGCTTACATTCTTTTTGCAATAATTTTGTAATCCATGCTCAATAGGAAAATAATGCAATTTTACTGAATTGTGAGCCGTACCTTATTTATACATCAAATTCGTCTCATATTTTTACTTTCCAACACATCCCGTCCAAAGCGGGATCGGCCGTAGCAATTGTTGTAATCCCTCGTATGTCTTACGTGGGCGGTTGTCTGATAAAACATGCCCGTCGCTGGTTCTATATAAATCTTATCATATGCATTCATTTTGAAATATAAATAAATCTTATCAACAAACTCCAGCCACTATCTTACTGGTACTTATTCATTTCCTGTGTACCTACCATACATGCAGGCACACGTCTCTATACATGTAGTAACACAAACCTTTTTCAATGACTTGACCATATCACATTTGCAGGCTAAATAGAGCTTTAGAGGAAGTCGAGAAGTATAAATCCGCTATGCAGAAAGCGAAAACATCATCTAAGGTAAGCTTTATGTTAAGGTTACTTCACACGATGAACGTGCGTTTTAGTCTATTGGACATTGCGCAACGACTTTTAGGTGTAACTTTACCAAATTTTTAGTAAAGAAAGCCAAGAAGATGCTGATTTCGAAAATTTTCATTTGATGGGTGCTCTGTTTAAACATTTTCAGTATTGGCTGACTGAGTAAATATGTAAGTACCTTCATAAAAAATTCGAAATATGTTTCTAGTTTACCTCAACGTTTGTCTATATATCACAATTCGAATCTTCATAGGCATGGTAAAAAAACCTGTGCGGAAAATTTCTCTTCTTTAGTGGTTTTTCTGATATGCCCTGATTCTTGGATTTGTCACTGATAATTCACGAAGTTGTCAAAGAAAACGTCCTATCAGAAAAACCATTGAAGAAGAGAAATTTTCCGCACACGTTTTTTTTTACCGTACCTATGAAGATTCGAATCGATATATGTAGACAAACGTTGAGGTAAACTATAAACATATTTTGATTTTTTTATGGGATACCTATGTATTTCTTTAGTCAGCCAATACTGAACATGTTTAAACAGAACACCCATCAAATGAAGATTTTCGAAATCAGCATTTTATTGGCTTTCTTCACGAAACATTTGGTGAAGTTACACCTAAAATTCGTTGTGCCGTGTTCAATAGACTAAAACGCACGTTCATCATGTGAAGTAACCTTTATAATTGATTCTAACATAGGGATTCTACAGTAGCATAGGATTTTCTCAACCTTGTAAAGTATGACATAAAAATCAAAATAGAGAAAGCCTTTTTTAACATAAAAGTAGTAAAACTATATCTTGCCAATGTTGGAATAATGCCAGTGTATTGTATAAAGTGATATTAATAAAGTTGTACCATGTTGCTGTTTGCTAAGAAAGTACATGTTGTCATGTATATGAGATTTTTGAAATATTGAAATCATGAATTTGTATCATGAATCCTGTCTTTGAATTTCGTAGTGTTTTGGGCAACCCCGAAATTTGTTGTAATGCTTTGGCGCGGAGTTTTAAACGCGAATTTATTTTTTTCAAATTTTGGTCATTTTTTTTTTAATTTGGATTAATCACAATCTGGCTTACAAAGTCCATGTTTGTGCATGGCTTGGTCCATAGTCAGCTTTTAGGAAAATCTGCATTATCTAGTGTCTTTGGAGAGGTGATTGTGAACGGTATGGCTTGATGCCTTGAGGCAAAAAGATAAAAATAATTTAAAGACTATATATAGTGAATTCAGCAGCTCTCGCTGCACTAAATCATCATGCAGACTGCTCCATTTATTGTTAGAATATACTCCGAATTTCTCGAACGCCATTGGAATGGAACAGAACGCTGTCACATCAGTGACTGTTCTGGACTGTTTTGATTACCCAGATTGACTCGGGAAGTTACATAAAAATATATTTTTGTTGTTAAAAATATATGATCTAAACTTGTATATAAATTTTCGTTCAAAAATTCCATCTACTAAAAACCAATCTGCTTGTCTACGACGCCTGCATTTCCAGACGCAAAATGTGGGATTCAGAAAATTGGCTTATCATACGTCTTTTCAATCATAACGTCCCTGTCGTAAAAAGTTGTATTAAATTCATACAATGGAGGATGCACAACAAGTTTTCTCTAAAATAATTTATTTGAAGGAATTATGACGTTCCCGTTATACATGCTAAATGCCTAATATGTCCATATTCCTGAATACGATAAAAACGCGTAGTCGTGTACGGCATCACCAGATAGGAAGATATTCCGCTGATAACCGGGCCATCTGAACAATTCTATTAATGAAAGGAAAATAATCCTTTCTAGATGGGGAGGGAAAACGCATCAGGGAAGTAGGTGCGGAGAACGTATCACGGAAATTCTCGTATATTTATGGGAAATTTAATGTGAAATTTTCTTCACGATTGGATGAAGCCTTGTCCATATGACAGGATGCAGATCTTTCAGGGTGGCATGCGTTGTTCATTTACAATTACTAAAAATGTCAAAGCAAAATCTCTGCAAAATAACTGGCCAATGCAAACTTGTGCCAGGCATGGTTGCTGAAAATTTCGTCCGGGGAGGGGGGTACATACCTTCTGACCCCGCCCCCTAGATCCTATTTGGTAAAGCTAATTCGGAATGTGGTTAAATTTCCTAGTTATTGCGATATCCTTTAGCGGCTGTTCAAAGGATCTCACCCGATTAGGTAAAAATGCGAAGTAATCTCATTGATCTGAACAGGCTGTATTGTATATTACGAGCTTGAAACAAACGGAAAATTTTACCGTAAGTATAGTGGTAAATTTTACTTAGCGTTTTAAATTGCAGACGCTCCTCAACAGTCTTCTTAGATGCCGAAATGCATGCTCAGCTGATTTAACTTTCGCTCTTCAGCAACTTTTCCATAGTTTCGTACGTTTTTTAGAATTCCAACTGACATTAAAAAATATACTCCACGTCTCCCAAAATCTATTGCGGAATCTCAATATTAAAGTTATTTGGTTTACAAATCTAATTAAACTTGAGAGGTTATTTTGCCCATGTGTTTGCTTATAACAAAAAAGGCTATCTGAAACCTTGACCTTCTACTATGACACATCTTTAAATACACGTACGCGTTTCTTAATAACAAATTAAATTTATTCAATGAAACGATAAGCAAATGATTTCCAGATCTATTCATACCCCTACTGATTTGTAATATCCTACATTTGCTTTAATTTTAACCTTAATTTGAACATTATTTCAAGGACGCTAATGACCAGGAGAAAAGACGTTCTGAGCAACTAGTAGCGGAGAACAAAAGACTGGAAAAACAGAAATCCGAGTTAATGACAGCATTCAAGAAACAGATGAAACTCATTGATATTCTTAAACGACAGAAGGTTTGCGTTTTTGCGTTCTTCTATTTCGAGTTATCGCTCTTATGTCCTGAAAATGTTTCTCTCAGATAACAATCATATTTATAGAGACCTTACGCATGCGACATTTTGTCAACACGGGTGTCGCGCGTGCATGATATAGCCGTGAAACCAGATATACTACAGTGGGTGCCCTGGAGCATGCGCAAAACAAGTGCACTACAAGCGAGGAGACATACTATTATTGAGTTAATACCAAGGCTTATATATGATTCCCAACAAACCATAAGCGATGCTAAACTTCGTTTGGGCGCCGCAATGTGGCCGTTTTTGCCTGATGTGATTGCAATTTATCTCAAACCTGTGGGTTCAATGTAGTTACTTTTACTTAGCCCGCGAGTTACCCGAATGCCTTCCATTTTCCGGTAATGCAACCAGTGACGCCGTGGCCAGGCCCTATTGTTGAGACCCATCGGAAAATTGGAAATTTGTTATGTTGTCGGAATCTTCGTGGTCAAGCATACCTGCATATACGAGCGGGAATTTTAGTTCTCTTCGTCAGTTGTTTGACAATGCGAAACATGTTTGAATATATGTAGATGGAATATCGGAAATTGGTCGACTCAATTTACCTTTTCCGCAATATAAGTTTATAGAATAGTCAATATTTAATTCAATATGATTTCATATATTATTTATGTCATAAAAAATTGTGTTTGTCGGAAAAATGCTGCCCTTGGCTCTCCCTAAAACATGAGAGTCGTGCTTCCACTTACAAGGATTTTTCCCCATGCAGCAAGGAAATATTGGTCCTTGCAAGGAATTTACAAGGAAATAAAATTTACAAGGAAATGGCAAGGAAAAATACAAAAATTAAAGGAAATTGCAAGGATTTCTGTAACTTATACCAGTTACAAGTCTTATACCAGTAAAAATCAACTTATAAATAGTATAGGTCTAACAAAAGAGGTATAGAAGAATCTGAAAATGCCATTTCCGGCGATCTAGGGACTATAAATTTCAAAATTTGCCGTTCAGCGCCTTCTGCCATTCAACCTCTCCACCATTATCAAGCACCTTATATACACCCCTGGATGAACATAAACATATATGTAGAGCAGATACTCTCGTGGAGGGAACACTTGAAAGCTTGCCCAACTTTTCAGGCAATGTAATGATGCTCGATTTCTTGTAGGGTCTTTGATACAATTGCCTATTATTTGCCCTAATTTTCTTGATTTTTCCACCGTTTGGGTGGCAAGGAAATTTTGTGGGAAAAAAGGAATTTTGGAGATTGTAAAAGGATTTTTGAACAAGCGGTTGTGGAAGCAATGCATGAGACCCACGACGCCCCCGATTTATGCAACCCGCGAGTTAACTGGAAGCCTTACATTTTCCGGGTGTACATACAGCTCGCGAGTTGACTAAGATCGTAAATGAACGTCTCTGCGGAGGAAAGAGGACCAAAACCTTGGCAAACAACCATGAAATTCACCCATGACATTAAACAATGATATATTTGAGATATCATAACAATCATATTTGAATTTAACGTGCTCGCTTGATCAAACGCGGTATGCTGACATAACGCATATATAAGTTGACACATGTGTTAACAACAGTAAGTGATAAACGTCGATCTTAATTTGAAAAAATATTTGGCATGAGACTTACTTGTTTACGACGAAATGCGATAATGAAAGAACGATAAGTGTTTGAAGAGTATGCAGTGTATTCAGAGTAGAATTAATATACTGTTTATGTTCTTATGAGGCCTGGATTTAGCAACACATAAATCACAAGGTACTGAACCGAAAAGGACTCGTAGTCCCCTACTAGGCTGTATCAAATGTGTCAAATGTAGGCTGGACAAACGAGCATGATATGAGAGTTGACTAACCTCGTTCCCAGGCTTTTCCCAAATGTGTAACGTTTGCTGAAAGACCTCCAAGGCCTATTGAAATTAACAAGTAAATCAATGCAAAGTCTATACCGAATAACAACAATTCGATGGCATATTATAAGAACGGGTCTGTGCTAGTGCAGGTAGTGCCAATAAAATTTCTCCTTGTATTATAAGAATATTATAAATATCTGAACCAGAGACAGAGCAGAAACGCGTGAAATGTGTCCCTGCGCCCGAGCCCAAGAGAACTTGAGAATAATTTCAAAGTAAGCGATCAATTTATTTCTTGAATTCCTGACTTTTCTGTTGCCGTACAAATCTGTTTAGCGTGTTGTTATAATTTAAGAGCACACAGAAACTAACTTTAGCAAGTATTTTGAAGTGTATATTTCGAAGTGTGAAGTCGGAAGTGGAAGCATGTAAATTTGAGACTTTTCCCTCATCCCCTTATAATTCTTTGTTTGCAATGACGTACAGTGTAATTTTGGGATTTCAGTTGACGGGCAGGTATAACAAAAAACGACTATTTTAATGTATTGATCGAGTTTAACTCAAAAGATGAATTACCGTTCAGTTTTCCTTGCTACAACAGAAAAAATCGTGCACACGTTGTTTGATTGCCCGTCATTTGGATGAAAAGTCACGTGATTGCAAACAAAGAATAAGAGGGAAAAGCCTGGGGACGGGGTCGGAGAGTTGAGAAGAGTTCGCAAGCGAGAGTTTTCATTCTTTGCTACGAATGCATTAAAAGCAACTGATTGACTGAGCCTCTCTCTGCAAAGTACAAAGGACTAGTCTTTAAAAAAACTTCTTGCGTGACTCTCTTCAAAATTTGGTTCAGCGTATAGTGTTGATGAGAGATCATGAAAGTTAGGGTTTCCACAAACGCGAACAAGAGTACTAGCTGCCACTCTCCCACGAGTTCTGGGCTGGCAGGTGTGCATCCTCACGTACACATAATAATTTGTCATGGTTACACCATCAACACTGAATGTTTTATCGCCACGTATATTTATTGTATTGTTAAAATCTCTTGTTATTGTCTATAAGTTATAATGGCAGGGTTTAACTGAAATAAATATTTTAAATGTAGATATATTTGTAGGCTGTTTAGTCATGTACCTTTTTTGGACCGGCGATATTTTCAGGTTCTGATACGAACATGTCACGAACATGTGATATACAAAGACCCTTTAAAGGCCGTATACTAAGGATCTTTTCAGTCATCAAGATTGACAGAAAAATTACAACATGAGCTTCAAAAATAGACGAACGCATGCAACTACATGCAGTCTTTTTAAACATCAAAATTCGCATGATGAAAATCACGCAATGTCCATCATAAAATATAATTTTAAAATATTTATCAAGAACTGTCGTTTCATTCATGGCTTACGATTCCCGCCTGGTTCATCACTCACAAAAATTCAAAAAATGTTTTGAATTAAAAACCTTTAAATTCATGGTAACATGGATCACTGAATTAATTTACGAAGAAACACACAGCGTTTCAAACTTAAAAGTGACCGGCTAGCGCCGTGAGAATGCCATGCAGCTGCATGGCTATACTATTTTATTAAACTCTGAATTTTCAATGAAGGACCTAGCTGTCGTAATTTTTTTATTTGCACTTTATAATTTGACGTTAAATATTAAAAGGAGTTTTCACTTTTCGTCTATATGTCTGTCAACCAACTATGACGGCTGACGCAGAATTCATCCTGGGTGTTGTTTTAATATTGGCCGTTTTCTTTGGCGTTCTTGGTAATATAGCCGTCACCGTCTCCATATGTCGAACAGGAAACCTACTCAGAAACAACCACTACTATCTCCTTGTCCACCTTGCAATTTGCGACTCGCTGTACTTAGTGCTCTTCACAGAAATTATCTACAATATTTTTAGTGCTAACGCCTGGGTAACTTCAAATCAGTCCTATTTTTTGTGCAAGATCTGGGGGCCTATACACACATTAGTGTTTACCGTTGGACCAAACATTCTGGTCATCATTTCCTTAGTCCGCTACCGCGCAACTGTACACCCATTCAAGCCTGCTTTAAGTCGGAGAAACCTGAAAATACTCTTAGCGTTTGTCTACGTGTCGACAATAATTTGTATCATCCCATATGTCTTGGTTTTGAAATTTGATAGAACTATCGGTTGCCATGAAGAATGGCCTTTGGAATCACTCAATAGTGCCTACACCATACTCCTAGCTTGTGTTCAATATTTTATACCAGCCGCACTCCTGTCTATTATTTACTTCAAGATATGTAAGAAACTCGTAATACAAAACAACAGGACGAGGTCTATGAATGCCAGCAATCAAGTTGGACAACGAAGCAATAGAGCAGCCGCCACATGGTTTCAAAGTCTGACACTTCAGAATACAAAAAACTCACTGGTTTGCTTTACCATTGTTACATGTTTCACAGTTTCCGCAGGTCCAATGCAAGTTATAGCGATTGTTTATGCGACCAGCTCAAGGGAACTGCCAAGCTATGATTTGTGGTTGCAAGCTTTCTACATGCATGTTCGGAACAGTAGTTCTTAATCCCTTTGTTTACGGAGCATTGGATAAGAGAGTGTTTTCTCTTTTTAAACATTGTCGAAAGAAAATGGGGAATAAAATAACAGCAGTTCCCCGCTAACTCGAACTCACAAGAGAAGCGATATATGTATGAACTTGAAATGTATATATATATGTATGAACTTGTTATAAGGATTTCTTCAGAAATAAAATTAACTATATATTTGTTAATATCCAAACGTTTCGCCGGCTGGGTTTTGAACCCGCGACCTTCGAATTACTACTGTAGATCGACGCTCGATCTACCAACTGAGCTACACGGTCAGACGGATTTAAGACTGGAAATTATGAACTATTCACTGAATATCATAAACATACTCGTTTATATTAATTCAGCATCGAACAATACTAGTTCTACAAGTGTTATGTCATAACACTTGCAGAACTAGTATTGTTCGATGCTGAATTAATATAAACGAGTATGTTTATGACATTCAGTATATATAGTTCATAATTTATGCCCATACATGGCCCCATGCATAAAGTGGAAAACGGGGAGTCTCATACTCTCATTAAAATCGAATCTAGGCAAAATAACTCCATACCCCGCACTCCGTCTTTTCCACTATGCCGAGGGCTCACATGCAGCTGTCTGTGACAGGTGATCATGAATCAAACATTTACACGTACAAGTAAAGCTTCCATAGAATAAGCTGATAATAAAATTTTGTAAATAGAATGTGTTTGTTTTGGACGAAACTTCCTGAAGTGACAAAGTCAAACTTCGACGTTTCAAGCGACGTTTTATTGAGAAACTAAACAGGTTATCTACAATTATTTCAATACTGCTTGTCATGCATGTAATTCCTATTGATAGTGCAAGTTTTTGCAAAAATGTAGGCAACATTTTAATGGATTTTTAGATAATATGTACAAAAATGTATAAAATTATGAATGTGTGTCACATTCTCATGTAAATGTTGGAAACCTTTTTAAAATAACCAGCAAGAGTAAATGGAAATGGAAAAAACAAATTCAGTTGATGCTTCCAAAGTTTGATGAGCAAAATATTACAAATGAATACAGATATTTATAAAGCACGCCAACAAATTATAGGGACTAATTTATTAACATAACCTCCTTTCTCAGAGTAGTAATGACTTCGATAAGCCTATCGTCGACAGATGTAGCGAGTTGTTTTTATGTCGCCAGGATCTAACTGATCTATATCCCTGGCACGTGACATTATATAGCCGCCCATAGCACGTGACATTATTTAGCCGCCCATAGATATATGCTGATAGACGACAGTACGTACCTGTCGTCTATCAGCAAATATCTTCCTGTTTAGTAAACGCCAGTTCTTTATGGGGCGTAGAGCAGGGGAACGTGGAGGCCACATCATGCATGCGATGGTGTGTTGTCTTACATAAACATCATGTCGCAGTGGAAGACCCTGCATGCCCTCTTCTTAAACCATAGAATGTTTAAGAAGTGCAATATACTACTCGGCATTCATTTTAACTCGCTCTGAAATTCTACATTGACAACAAACTCGTCACCAATGATTCCATCCCAGAACATCATCTGCTGACATCTCAATCGGAACGATTGCTGTGCATGCATGCTTGACCAACCATCTTCTGCTCAGGGCTATTACATGTTGCACGGCACTTATCCGTAAATAGTACTGTTTGGAAGTCTGTCTTTAAGGTCTGTCAGCCCATTCTACTGATCGCTTGATCTTATGTCTAGCTGTCAGTGTGGTCGATTAACTGGACCGGTTTAATTAGCTTAGTAATGTTCTGCAAGTATCTGCATCTCAATGTTCTGGAAACTGCTGGAATTCCAACTACCTGAAATACTCTTGATGATAAAGGGTTTTCGCATCGTTTAATTTTGTCCAAAATAGGGAAATTGTGAGCGATTGGGAAGGAATTTTTTTTTTTGAAAGTGGAAGCACTGATTTTCGCATCGTTTAATTCTTGATGTCTGGCCATATATGCTAAGTTCCTACTATTTCTTTTATCCGTGCTCTTTCGTTTAACATTATAATTAGACGTGTCCATTAATAACTTATTATATGGCAAGCATGACTTCCGGTGAAATGGCGGAGTGTGATTGGCTGAGAAGCACTTTCAGCGGTCCATTATTTTCCCGTAATGTCCGGCGGTCCATTACGTAAAAACAAACGCTCGGTATGTACAGAGAAATATCGGACCTCGGTCTTTTTGTACAAACCTCGCCCTACGGGCTCGGTTGGTACAAAAAAGACCTCGGTCCGATATTTCTCTGTACAAGAAGTTATTATTAACCGAACGCGAGGTCTGTACAGAGAAATATCGGACCGATGTCTTTTTTTTGTACAGACCGAGCCTGTAAGCCAAGGTTTGTACAAAAAGACCGAGGTCCGATATTTCTCTGTTAATAAGACCGAGCAAGCGAGGTTAATAAAAAGTTTATTATATCGCATTTACAGGCATTTATGCTTGAAACAAACAAGAAATGCATGATTTGAACCGCTGAAAGTGCTTCTCAGCCAATCACAGTCCGCCATTTCACCAGAAGTGTGACTTGCCATATAATTGGCAATATGCCATTCTCGCCCTTCAGCAAGAAGACTATACTGCTTTGCTTTTCTCGTCCACAGAAACCGATCCATTTTACTCAGGTCTGATTCCACGAGCGCTTTTTCTTGGCGAAATGCGAAACATTTCGCACGAAATGAATTCCTGCATGTGCAGAAAAAATAAATTCGGCTTCGCGAGAAAACATTCCGCTTCGCCAGTGAGTACAGCGCCGGGGCTAAAGAGGGGGGCATAACACCACCACTCCCCCCCCCCCCAGTCAGCGGGTGGTCGGAAAAACATGGATTTGGATGGGAAGTAAAATATTTTAGTGGCATTTTACTAAAAAAGTATGGAAAACATAAAATAAGATTGAGAAATATGTTCTCCGGAAAAACATTTTTTGATATTGTGCCGCCGCTACCCAAATTGTTAATTTAACTACAATTAACACATATGAATACTTGTGTGATGGACCATAAGATACAATATGTAAAATTCAAAGTTTTCAAGTTTTGTATTTTTGCTTTTATTTCTTAGTCTGAGTGGTAATTTGTTCCACCTGGCTTGAACTAGTTGAAATCTTCCAATCAGCGTTCAGAATTTACAAGTGCTATATTATAAATAATCTTGAATGATTTGTGCCAGTGTAGGTAGTGACGATAATAAGAAAGCTGCGGATTGCGAGGGATACTACTACCTGAAAAATACAAAGAGAACTTCGACGTTTCGAACGAAGGCACTTCGTCGGGAAGTTAAGCTGCAGTTGCACGAACAACAAAATTGCTGCAACTTGCAACAAAATCTGATTTCAACGCATGTTAAGTAGAAATGTTGACACATATTGCCTCGAGATTTGTAATTTATGTGTAAACATTTTCAATTAACATGCGTTGAAATCAGATTTTGTTGCAAGTTGCAGCAATTTTGTTGCTCGTGTAACTCCAGCTTTAGTTTTGGCTGCTAACATCCAGAAGAAGGGCTTTCGCTCGAAACGCGGAAGTTCTGCTTGTTTCAAAGCAGTTGTATCCCTCTCAAGCCGTGGCTTTCTTACATCATGTTTGACTAGATCAATATCAAATACGGGACTCCGGTGGCGCAGTCGTTAAAGCAAGCGCCTTTCATCTTCGATTCTTGCTACGAACTCATGTGAGTCTGTCAACGCTTGCCAAAAGTCGTGGGTTTTCTCCGGGTGGTCCGGTTTCCTCCCGGGTTAGGATGATTCTGGATGAACACAGTTAGGAAAGTAATATCTGAATTGTCGCAAAGATAATAGCCTATGCTAAGTAAGTAACACAAGTTACACAACATAACTATTAGTAAGTAACATTGATGTAATCGGTCACCGAAAAGCCCCAATGGGGAGTGAGCTGAATAATAATGTATGTAATACATATAGGCTATCGAAGGGAAGATGGTTGTGAAACTCATTAGAATAACAATATGACTCATTAGTCTATGTTAGTCAACGTTTATTCATAAATACGGTCCTTCGCCGTCACGTGTGTATTGTATTTTTGCCAAATCTACCAACAGCAATTTCCAATTTATCCTATTGTTCGAGTCACGGATAGGTAACTTTCCTATAAAACATTGCTATTGGTTAGTTGGGCAAAAATACAATACACACGTGACGGTGAAGGGCCAGATTGATGAATAAACGTTGACTGACATAGATAATGAGTTATATTGTTATTCTAATGAAGTTTCACAGCCATCATTCCTTCAATAAGCTATGTGTAATGTAACACGTCATTAAATTCTGGTCATTTAATTATCTGATTATGATCACATGATATGGAATAAAAATTACCATTTTGTTGAGCGTACAATCGAACGCGTTCCATTGCACGCTCGGCTTTGCATTTTGTTCCATTGCACGGTTTAGTTTTCATTAAATTCCATCCGTCAAAATTTTAATCGTATCCTAATCGTAGCTCGTGTAATTAAATATTCGTAAGGAACTAGTAATTACTACCGCAAGTGAAGTGCTGCCTTAAAGCTGGAAATAAACGTTTAAATAGTTGGGAATAAATTGCGATTTTCCAAATTAAAAAACAACAGCAGTACCATTAATAGGGTTAGACATACCAAAAGAATTTCTGGCATGAGGATCAAATAAATAGAAAGAGGAATTTATATCATGCATTAAGGTCATCATATACCCATCTATACCAAAATAGCGTCCATACTTTGTGTAAAAGTATTCATCAAAGCTGAACCAAAGTTATCATAGGGAGCTCCAACTTCATGCTCATTTGTAATATTAAATTGAACCTTGACGGTCCTTTCCATAGTTTATATACCAAATTGTTTTGAACATCATTTTGTTTCTCATTGACATTGGGTTCTAACTCGATTACAATAGACAGTTTTTTATTGCAAGGAGACAGTGTATATCGAAATGCTTTTGAAAATGGTCTGATTGCACGTGAGAGATATTTGTCAATCGATGAATTACCGACTGTTGTCCAATGGTCGAATGATATTCAGGCACACATACAGGCCAATGAGTGACAAATTCAGCCCAATGAGGCACAAATTCAACCCAGTGAGGCACTGATACAGCCCAATGAGGCACAATTTCAGCCCATTGGCCACAATTTCAGCCCAATGAGGCACAAATTCAGCCCAATAAGGCACAAATTCAGCCCAATGAGGCAGAAATACAACCCAATGAAGGCAGAAATATAGCCCAATGAGGCAAACTATGAAGTATTATCTAATTTACACATAAACGAGCGATTTTCCCTCGCGATTGTTCTCTAAAGAGTTCGTGGCCCTGATGAATACTTCCACGAGCAACTAAAGGCATAATTTATACGACTAAACTTTATACCATAAAAAATTCTTTAAACCTTAAATGAATCTGGATAGATACTGTCTTATTACTGATAGATCACGGATTAGCAACGTACGGTGAATATTCCGAAATGCC
>CACRXK020000804.1:33033-49249 GCA_902702795.2 Paramuricea clavata
CCCCCCCCCCCCCCCCCCTCTGAATGCGAGCAAATGAAAATCGAGATTTCACGTCCAATAATTATAACTCGGTCAAAGAAACTGGGCACTACAGTAACACCGTGAAGATTAGTATGCATAAGGCGCATAGTATGGATTAGTATGCATAAGAATTAGTATGCATAAGAAGCATAAGGCGGGTAAAAAATATGATTTTTTACGACAATGTCAATGTTGAAATAAAGGATTCCATTATTGCATTAACTCTTCACTCAAAGATTTTTTAGGGACATATTAAATTCAATGAAAAATCGATAACATTGATTTATTTTGGTGTTATATAAAACAAATTTTTGAGGATCCTTATGAAAACCATCTTTGATGATAAGGCCTTCTCACAAAAGATTGTTTAATTTAAAAAAAAACAAATAATGAATGAGGACTATAATGTTTTCATTCGTGCAATAGTAAAAGTGTTTTCATTCAGTGAAAGATGGAATTTTCGATTCCACTCGGCTGTCGCCTCATGATGCATGCAAAAGTCCATCTTTCAATGGAATAATAACTATTAACCTGAAAAAATTACCAGGCGATGGTATTAGGGAATTGTAAATCTGACATTAACATCAAACATGAGCACGTCCAAAATGCCAGTTGCAGATACGATCAAACATGTTTGTGTGACCTCGAATAAGAAATTCAAATTCGTTATACATACAGAGATTGAAGAGATTTGCCGGAAAGCTGGAGGAGAAATAAACGCGTTAAACAGGCTAAACAATTCCTACCCGGGGGCCCCCAAGACGATCAATCATTGGTCATTTATTTACCCTGACATATGGCAGCCAACCAGACATCACCGTGGAAAGCGAAACACACAGAAATTATAAAAAAGTTAATGTCTCTAAAGATACAACTTCATCATACACACAACGTTGGACCAAGATAAATCTGACAACATTGGAAAAGCGTAGGATTGAAGATATGGTGATATCTGTCAGAAGCTGCTTAGATAATAAAGCACCACTTTAAAAATTTTATCTCATTACGAAAATTTAATTAATAATATAGTTTAATGGGGGATATATAGCATGCTTGTTATTGTTTAAAAAATTGGCATTACAATATTTTGTAGCGAAGAATTGGAACAAGCCGCATAATGAGATCCGTATTGAAACTATATAGTTCAAAAATCCTGAGCTATACGTAATTAAACTTTTGATTAACCTAAGAATACCGTATATTTCCTCTATTTAGCCCTCCTCCCCCCCCCCCTAATAATCCCCCAATCCCAAATTGTTGAAAAAGAATAAGCCCCCACCTTCTTGTATTACTTAAATCAATCTGAATAAAGAATTAGAGCGAAATACGAACACTATTAATCATTCATATAAATTATATATTGTGTTTAATCGAAAGCATCAGGAATGTTTTATACATTTATGTTAAATTTATGTGTTGTGTTAATTTGAGCTTTTCTCTCTTCCTTTGGAGTTCATTGGAGTTCATTTCAAAATGTTAACTATCTGCCTGTTCTTTGAACATGCCGCGTGTAACGACACTACCATGCAGACCAACCTCTAATACATATCTTGATTCTGGAGTTTGAAGTTCAGTATCCAAGTATATATAGGTGAAACACCGAGAACGGTGGCTTTAAGCCAGGCCCCGAGGGATTTGTCTGGCTTAAAGCCGATCACCGACTTATAGCACGATAGGCGAGGTTTTGTTCCCAAAACAGCTCTTACGCTTGTGGGACGTAGAAAGAACCTGGTGGAGCATGCTTGGGATTATTGGCAATTCGGTGTGAATACGCCAATTAATCACCGCGGTACATCAAACAAAACGGAGCCAATCGTGCTATATTAAGTAAAAGTATATACGTGAAACGTTATTTAGCCCCGGCCTGTATTTAGCCCCATCCCCCCTTTTCATAAGCCCCCGCTGCCCCAGGAAGCTAAGTAGAGGAAACACCGTGGAAGTATATCGATAGTATATTTTAATAAAACTTTTTAATGTGGAAAGCCTACATCATTGTATTGTGTTGATATAATTTAAATATCGACAGACTCGTATTGTGAAGACAAGATGAACACGTGCTATTAATTAATCAGATGTCAAATAAAATTAAATTTTAGCTTCTTAAAGATACTTATCTACCAGAACGTTTGCTTGATAGACGACAGATAATCATACATCCGGTATTAAAGTGCTTACCCATCCCCTTCTGTATCGATGAAATATAAACGATCGTATGCTAACTTTTGTACTATTTACACCACAAATATCTATCACTGGATGAGTTAACTGGTCAATGGGAAATTATAACATATATCGGAAACAAGGGCGTTTTTTATTGGCTGCTGTGCTTCAACCAACTCTTGCCTTTCGCGTCCTCCCAACTACTCAAGTGCACTGTTTCCTCGTTGAGCAGGCCATATCACAGACTATACCCTAGTTCAATTTAGGGATGGACCATTAAAAAAGTGAGGGGGGGGGGGGATTTCTGTCCCATTTTGATTTCTGAAAGAAAACATAGTGTTATAAAGTTTAACGTAAGAGAAACTTTAATTGTAAAATCGTTTGAATCTGGCTAAGTTAAAAATATATTCAAATGGCAATATTAATACCAATGCAAGTACTAATCAATGTTACATAACACACAATACATTACACATTACACATTACACATTACACATTACATGCATCTTCTAAGTATAATATTACAATGAATGAAAGTCGATATGCAACGTCCTTATTCAGTGCAATCGAGTGCAGCCCTAAATTGGTTTACTTAATTGTCGTACTCGTATTATATATAATTAGTTTTTAAAGTTTTAGGTAATTTATTCCATGCATTTGCTTCATTGGCATTGTAACTAATGCTACTTTTCGTGAAAATTGTTCTCGGTTTTTGTAACAAAAAAACATTGCCATATTACTACGTAAATTATAATTTGGATTATTTTTTTACTTTAAACAAGTTATTGGGATATGCTGGTAATTGAGTTTTTTTTTGTATACATAAACACTAATTTATTTTTTCCCAGAGATCAACGAGAGGCTTCCAATTTAATTCCCTGAATCGGAGAATTTCATTTGATGGTGTATCGTACGATCTGCCAGTTATAACCCTTGCAGCCCTATTTTGCATTTTCTGCAGCTTATCAAGAAGATATTCACTGCAGTTATTCCATACAAGGCTGCAATTATGATCAAAATATGGCAGTATTATCGCACTATACACCTTAGTCAATGTTGTTTTCGAAATCCAATCTTCTATTCTGCGCAAAATACCTATGCCTTTAGACACTTTGCCTAAAATCGACTCTATTTAATTTTTTCACAATAACTGGTCGTGAATAATTATGCCTAACTATTTTGATTGCTTTACTCGCCTAATCTTTGCCTCGCCAAATTTTATTCTGGATCATTTTGAATCTTTGATAATCTCTGATGCGAGCCTATTAGCATGTATTCCGTTTTATCTTTTGTTTAAAGTCAGTTTATTGGCCGACACCCAGTTACGAATGCTCTCTAAATCGGAATTTAAGCGTGATTGTAGCTCCTCTACATTCGAGCTTTTAAGTTTGTGTCATCGGCAAACATGTTCACAGAAGCATACGATCAGCAATTTGGCAAATCGTTAATATAAAGAAGAATAGTAGTGGACCCAAGTGGATCCTTGTGGCACTCCACTGCAAATTGTATGCGACTGCTAAATAGTTTGTCCGATTTTACACTTTTGTAGTCTATTAGTTAGGTATGATGTAAACCAGTTCTGCTCAACTCCTTTTATACCATAAAGTTCTAATTTTTCAAGTAAGAGACTATGGTCAATGTAATCAAACGCTTTTTTTAAATCCAGAAAAACTACACCATTCAGGCATCCTTTATCCACATTTAAGTACCATTTGTTCGTGGTATTTGGTAGTGAGGTTTGGGTCGAATGCGTTTTTCTGAATCCATATTGATGGTTTACTAATTAGCCATTTGTTTCCAAATAAACAGAAAGTTGATACGAAATAATTTTTTTCAAAAAATCTTAGCCGTTCCAGTACGTGTTGTCAAAAACGTCCCAAATTGATCGCAGGTGCGTGGACTGGAGAATGATGGGAAGGCGAAGAAAAGGGAAGCTATACTCTTATTGGTAACTGTTTCGCCTTCCCATCATGCATCACAACCGATCTTTTTTTCCCAACCACTATATATATGCCGCTGATATGTGCCACAAATAAGAGCCTGCGGAGGTAGCTATGATATCAATTCCAATACTGAAAATTGTATTTTCTCATTGTAGATGCATATTGAAGCAGCGAGGATGCTGTCTTTTACAGAAGACGAGTTCGTCAAAGCACTTGACTGGGGAAAGTGATAAAGTATGAAGAATTACCTGGTATATGTTGTTTTACTCAGGGTTTTCTAATCTAGTTAACAGCATGTAGGTCGTTGTGGTTTCTTTCTCAATCATTACAGGTCTTATAATAGGCATGCAAATCATTTTAGGAGGTTTATATTCAGAGACCTTCATAAAGTACTATAAAGTACCATACTCTATAGTATTATAAATGCATACATGCGTGAACAACCCTTTCAACTTTTGAACTTGCTTGTTATGTTTGTTAAATGAACATTAGAACATGACCACACCCACTCAGCCAATCAGAACTCAGTATTTCAGCGGTCTATCATCCACCATGCATAAACTGTCTCATAGCGAGCTTGAAAGCAATTACAGTGAGTTTACGTGATTCATTAGTATTCTCTATATAGAGCATACTACTGTATAATGAAGCATTCAACAAAAGATAAACAAAGCCTTATTAAGAGAGCATACTAATCAGATATAGAGCATACTAATCAGATATAGAGCATACTAATCAGATATAGAGCATACTAATCAGTTCAGAGCACATATATAGAGCATACTAATCAGATATACAGCATACTAATCAGTTCAGTAAACTCACTGCGAGTATTAATCGATAAAAAAAACATAATACAAAAATACTATAAAAAATACTATTACTCAAAAATATAAAGAACGAAATAATTTTTTGTGCATGGATGTAATCATGTTCGGCCCTCGTGGGCGTCTCGGGTGTCTATATATCCAGTGAAATGAATGATATCCCACTGAACATACGTGATCGTGGTGTATCCTATACATAAATGTTAAGCCTGGTTTCCATGGTCTTTCTCATCAGCCGAAATACAACATTTTAGAACTGAAAATACGCTGAGTGATTATAACTAGAGAATACTTAATTAATAGGTATAAATTATTATAAACTGGCCGTTGAGAAAGATCGTGACTCTATTTTTACCACCATTAACACCATACATATGGAAACCAGGTGATATGTTATGTTAGGGCAACCTATAAGTCCCCCTCCTCATGCTGATATTTAAAATGTTGTAAATAATATATTGCGACGTTATTGTAAAGTCCAAGTTAATACTATGGTTTAAGGTAATTAAGGTTTGCAAAGGACAACCTTTTTTGAATTAGCTATATAAGAAGATCAAAAGAATTTAAGCTGCGTGCACATGTTAACTCTATATAAGGATTCATGCATGGGACCAGTGTTTTCGCCACGCTGAATGAAATTTAAATTTGGATTTAAACAAATTCGTTCAACATGGCGGCGGTGATATAAGATGAGACTGACCGGGTTTTTTTTCAAATCAAGTAAACTTTGAGTCTTTGATCAGTTCCAGATATATGATAGTGACTGTAACATCGCAATTATGATGCTGGTCTGCAGACATCAAAATTCTAAATGATATCATCTCGACATAATCTGAATGTATTCATAATCATCATCATGTGTCACAACGTGGATGATTGATAATACAGGACAGACTAAGCTTGACACTAATATTTGTTATATTTCAGTGATATTTTCTATATTGACTTATTACAAAAAACCAACATTTATAGTTCGACAATTTTAGATTATTTATGCTGAAAACTCTAGTTCACAATATGCGTGTTTATATCGTAAGGGTCCATTCAATCTCCTTAGATCCCAAACACATTGAAATTTATTGGCATTCTATTTTCTAGGAACAAATCGATTTCTTTGTCGACCTTTTTTTGGCTAAAACATTTAAAAGTAATCTTGATTCTTGAACATTAAAAATATATTTGCGCCTTGATATTAATAATACTTTTAATTATTCTCTCACACAACTGCGCAAGTATAGATATAGATCAATGTGCGACTGATTTTTTTTTATTTTGCTTTTCTTGGGCTGCTGAAAACAATAGGTAAATTAAATGAGGTATTGAACGGCATGCGCTGATGATTGATTTACGTTACCCCTTCAATCATTCAATCTTGATATCGAGTCATTATTACCTTTTTGTCATGCTTTCATTGCTGATTGGTGAATCCGGGTGAATCCGCTCAAAGCATGGGTCAAACCGTGGATAGATCCAGCTAGGTCTGGTAGAGGGGGGGGGTTCTCATCGACCCTTGGTCAGATTTCGGGGTGCGAAGTGAATAATCACGACGCACAGTGTTTTATAGAAAAGGCTATAAACACTGACCCTGGCGGCCTGGCAGAGTTCATGCAGGAGCCTTATTGTGGTAAGGGAATTTAATAAGGAAATTGACACCCCTCGTACCCCATTTTCCAAGGCTAGGGGATGCGTACCCCCTTTTCCCCCGCCAGTAAATCAATCCCTGCGGCCTGGGTCAAACTCCATCGGTTTGTGACAGCATACGGAAATGGATTGAGAGGGACTCAACTATACCTGAAAAATACTTCGAAGTTTTACTTGTATTAAAAGTCAATCCGCAGATCCCTGGGTCAAACAGTTTCCTCTCTGACGCGCACGTAACTGCATGATTTACTGTCTAATTTTTACAGAATGTATTGATATACTATTAGGCTTTGAATTACATTCGCGTGGCGACCAGTATAGAATTGTTTTCTTTTTGTGCCAAACACGAACGTTTACTTATTTTGTAAAATTTAATATATTTTTTATATAAACATTCGTATGATTCAATACGCATGCTGTTTTCCATCCATGCACATAAAAAAGAAGTACATCAAGAAAGAATTGCAGACACAATTTTTATCATTAATTCCATTCAGATTTATACATATAATTTCATGATTGATATATATACAATTAATATAGACTATATTGCCTAACTTCATAGATAGATTATCTCTTTTGATAACATTAATCTACATATGACGCCATGCTTCTGTTTGTTCTATCAGCTCCAGGTGTCAGGTGGTGCGACATTACGAGGGAGTAAATCTGTTGTGTTTCTTTTCTGATCCGAGATAAATTGTAGCTGGTTTTTTCCACTTATGTACATGTTCATATGAGCCTAGTTCGCTAGCAAACTCGTCAGTTGAGTTGAACGAATTATCTTTTTTGTTCATATCACTTTTTTATATTCCGGTGGGGCGAAGTTATATAAACATGATTCTCTCGAAATGCTTGAATTTTTACTACGTTATATTACAGTGATCGGTCATCAGGCGGTATAAAGCGTTTTTAGTTAGGGAACCCCACATGACTAGGCCGACTAGGATCGAACCTGTGTCAGGACTGGCTCGTCTCTCCGTCACACACAAATGTTTTTATGTACTTGCAAGAGATGCAGTTCTCGCTCAGATGGTCCCCCGTGCTCATGTATGAACAGCTCGTATAGATATTAATACATGCATTACTGACAGATGTAGAACCTTGCTTGCAGTTTTCCGAAGGGTATATCACTCGACAAGTTTAAAAAACATATTCCCTTCAATCGTCATATACTATACTTTCAATTCAAAATTCACAGCAAAAATGTCGCAACACATTCCAAAAAAAATATCGTGTGGATTTTAAACTGGCAGAGAGTTTAATACTCTTTTTTTCGAAGTAACACATCCCTTGATTAAAGTATTTCATGGAATTCTAAACGATGATGATTTCAAACACGGGATGTTTTTGTTCCACTTCGATTTCGGCGAATCTGTACAGCTCTGGTAATGACATGATGTACACTATGAGTATTATCTGCTGACTCAAATACATGGCTATTTTTATTGAACAATATTGACTGTAAGGCTGCGCGAAAATCACGATTATGCATTGAATATATTATGGGATTTAGTGCTGAATTGGCGTAATGAAGCCACTTGACTATGATGACCACTTCAAATGATATCGTACATTTTGTACAGTACTTACTGAGTAGTGATAGTACGAAGAAAGGCAGCCAGCATGCTAGAAACGCTCCAATGACTAACGAGATTGTCTTAGTTGCCTTGAGTTCTTTGTCAAAATGTTTCTTATTTGTGTTTGATTCACTTGAATTAGGCAGGCAGCTGCGCCGGATGCGCTTCGCTTGAGCTTTTGCCGCCTTGAATATATTTGCGTACGCAAATAGAATTGTCCCAAGTGGCAGGAGAAATGAAAATCCTGTGACAAGTAGAGAGTAATATCGCCATTTGGTTTCACGCAGTACTGCAACGCCAAAGGAATAACACCATACTAAAAGTATTACAAAAATAGCTCTTGATTTCGGCAGGAATCTTTCATATGACAACGGTTTACTGATAACTATGTATCTGTCAATTGAGACCACTGCTAGACTTGTAATGCTCGCAGTCGCACACGATATATCGAGCGTGATCCATGATTTGTATAACATGCTCGCCGTAACTTGACGATCTTGTAACATGCGATGAAACCAGAACGGCATTATTATTGCGCCAACAAGAAGATCAGTCACTGCAAGATTTATAATGAAACATCTGGTGACAATACGCAGTCGAGTTGCTTTACAGTACGCAGCAATTGCAAGCAAATTTCCAACAACTATCACAATAATAAGAGTCCACATGAAGAGTGAAGATATAACCTTGTACGCATACGATGATATACCCTCACTTTCTTGCAGATTGGTTGTAGAACTATTTTCAGACATCGTGAGTTTTGTCGTTTCGGCTCTTGACACTTTGTAGTGATGCTTCTACAATGAAGTGAAATTAATGAGGGAGGGTGAGACAATTGCGTGAAATCTCGCAAGAAAATCTGTTAAGATGAAGCAACGAGATTATAGGTCTCATGCAACCATGTTTGTCTGGTTGTTGTGATGATATTCCAAAAATAGCTATGCTTATATGGAATTCAACTGTTGGGCTCAATAGTTTCTATGATGAGCCATATAGTCATGCTTCTTCGAGCAGGGCAAATTCGTCGCGCATAATAAGTTTAAATTGCATAATATTCTAATTTGTGTTTTACTAGATTCGTTGGTTCCGTTTCAACTTTGGTCTTTTCACATGTATAAAACAATGCATGCATTATTGGTGCATATGCCCAATATCAGTATATATTCGACTGCTCCGTAAAGATTCCTTTTCCGGCTGATAGTTTCAGCAAATATAAAACTAATGTTATTTCGAAAAAAGTATGCATTTTAATTGCAACACATCTATTTTAAAAACTGTATATTTCGAATCTATTTTGATTCATCTTCAGCAGTGTATTTAGAAGAATTAAAGATTCACGTTAATAAATTCTGTTAATAATTCCTCGGGGGATGAGGCGGAATTTTTAGCTTAAAAATTGCCCTGATTTGGCAAAATATGCAAAAATATATTCTATGTTAAATTTTAAACTGAAAATTACGTTTTTCTCATCCTATTTGGTCGAGCAGTTAACACAAAATTCCACGTTCTATAAGGTAAAGAGTGAAAGAATTACCCATTCCATAATTCCGCCTCGTCTCCAGATAATTCCGTTTTGAGGTTATAGGAAGCAGACAAGAAGAACATGTATTAGAGACAACAGCGGTACTTTGAACAGTTGATTGTCTATGTTTCCTGATAATTCGAGTCAACAGGGTCAACAATATGATTACAGTATACAACTCATCTATGCGTCTGACGTGATATGTGCAGCCAAGCAAACTTAATATTCCCCAGAAATCAGAGCAATATGTCATCAGAGCACACAAGATCACAAAATCTACACACAACCATATTTTGAGAGGCACGAAAGCAAATTTTCTGATATCTTCAATTTAGGATTAGTCAAATTAAGTTTTAACTCAAATCAGACATCCTGAGAAGTTCATTTACGCTGAGGACCAGGTATAGCTGTATTGAATCGTTTACGTATTATGCATGGATATCTTTTAATTTCTGCATGTCGTACTATATCTGATCTGCATCAAAACATACATTCTTATAATGAGTTATATAAATTCTTATAGATTTTTTAGCCAACGCATTACGAAACAAGCCTCGTGGTTTGAACTTGTCATTGCCATTGGAGATCAATATGGAACTCTCTGTGTATATGATAGAATATGTGTACTTTTTGTACATCATGCATGTACGATGTTATTGGTGTAAGCCAGCTTATTAACTGTGAACTAGGTCTTCACTCGACAACTTGATGTTATCCACATAAAATAACCATGTGTGTTTTCATTTCATCTGAAACAATCGTCATGTGCTTAGGAAATTATCAAAACGTTATTATTTCATGAATTCTGAATAGAACTTGTTGACAGTATATGTATATCAAAAGAATTAACATCGACTCGAAATGGGGATTACTGCAAATATACTTAAGTTAAATGGTTTCAGCTCTATATTTGTAAACATATGATCTTTTCTACATGTTAAACATACCTGAGCTTGTTTCAAAACTACAGTATCTCGTGAAGGTCACTTCTCGACTTCTCCAGCGCTACAAGTATCAACTTATCGGCAACATTAATTTCGAACAAAGAGAACATGTTTACCGCAGAGTTTGCCAACCCACGCAAATATTTCATATTATATTGATTCCCGCATCCAGCTCTGTCAAAAATGATATTATATATATAGAGATTCGCTTACCGATAACCCAGTCCATGTAAACGTAGATACATCTCAGTTGACCCTATTTATCATGATTAATTTAACGGGTATGCAGCGAGATAATTCCAGTTTAATCAGTACGGCGGATATCAACTCCGTCATATATCACTTTACTCCACGCTTTAACTTGCGGTATTGTTCGCGTATTAAAAGGAACATAACAGATGTAGAAACGATTTGTTGAATGGAAATTGGACAGGGGTGGTTAATGATGGCTTGCAGGCGTAATTTACGTAAAAGATTGCCTTGGCCTTGCGTTTTTTAAATAGAAACAATGCCCCGTGATTTCTATTAACAAGCAAAACCCGTCTTCAATTACATTTTTTCCCGATATACAACAAGCATCATTTGTATAAAATAGCTGAGAAATCTTGAAAATTTTGAAAGGCTTTTCATTTGACTGTGCAAGTACTGGGACGTTTGCAGAACTATGGCAGTATATATAGTTACTCCTTTTTCAACCGGATTGTTTTGCTTTGGAACAGTCTTCCCTTTCATATCATTGAATTTTCCGTCTAGTTTCCTCTTTTAAACACAATCTTTATACCGAGTATTTATCCATACCTCTATCGACCTTTGATGTAAATGGAATGCGTATGTGGAATGCGTATATTTACAACCCAAGTTGCTGCTCGTGAGGGTTGTTTTCATGCACTTTTCATGTCATAGTATTGGTTCAAATGTGACAGTATGTTAAATGACTGTGTTTGTGTCTTTACCTTTAGTCTTCAGGCATATTGGTTTTAAGGGAAAAAAGGGAAATGTTGCCATTCCATATATGGGATTCCTATTCGGCTACTGTGTTGTCCATACCTTCAATCGTATACAGTTTATACCTATATACTGAATTCTTAATTTTAGTTGATATAGATATACTGTATGCTGATTTTGATAAAAAGTTGTAAAGTTAATAAAAAAAGTAAGTTCCAAAGTGCATGTTCCCTCTAGAGGTTTCATGCAGCAAGGGCCATCCTTCAGCTGAGAGAGGAAGCACGCAGAGAAACCTTGTGGTGTTAGGTAGGGTACGTCCAGTGAGCTCTATATATATCTGGAGTGAGAACTTCGGTCAATGAGAAAAGTGAACCCAAGATGGCGGCCATTGACGTCCAATAGCTCTGAAGGTCGTAAACAGTTTTTATACCATTTTCTCCAGCTAATTCCAGTTTTTTCTAATGGACCGTATCACTAATCAAGTTTTCAGTTCATAAAATCACAATATTATTCTTTAAATCGAAGTCAAAATACAAAATTTCATCACACTCCTTGCCAAGATGGCGGAAATTGAAGGAGCTCTTCGACGTCAGTTCCAGTGCCTTTCTATTGTTTTTGTATGCGCGGTTAACACGAAACTGGCTTCGATCACTTTAAACAATTTACTTCTTTCCCTGATTTCAAATTTAAGTAATATATAATTGTAATATAGCTAATGTTCTCTTTTATATAAATGTAATGTCATATATACCTCATGTAACATAACCTTTTTAATTAAGTAAACTTGAAAGTCAACTGAATATTGATTTATAATCATATCTATATATTTATAATCATATATATATATATATATAAATGTTGTAAATGGACAATTGATATACTCCCTAATTTTTTGTAAATTTTATGAGGGCCACAAGTTCATTAGTACTTCGTACTATTTAAGTGTCACCCTCTTTAAATAAAGTCTCTATCTATCTATCTATCTATCTATCTATCTATCTATCTATCTATAACTTTGAGCAACCAAGTTCCCACTCCAGATATATATGTTTGTGCACGTTGAGCGCCACGTTTTATCCTTGCGCGTTTTAGACCGTCCATCCTGGTCACGGCACCAATGTCTCGTTCGTCACTCGAAATAAGCTATAGTCTTGTCTTGCGTTGTGTTAACTTGTCTACGACGATAACGAGATCTAATGTAGCGTAGGTTCTTTCGATAGAGTCAAGGACGATCTACACCATAGTTTGAATATGTATTATTTACACTAACACAAGCTCAAAGGCCAGTGCGAAAACTATATACAACAAAAAGGTGATTATCAAATTATCCTGAATGTCCCAGTTATCCTAGTGCAAGTGTAATTCTATCCTAGTTCAATTAACTAACCGTGTTCGATATAAGATATTAATAATGAACTGTTTATATTAGAATGCGTGCAAGATATCTATAATGTTCAAAGTACTGTCAATTCTCGACAATATATGGAGCTCACTGGGTACGTCAACGAGAAGCATTACAGCTTCTTAATTATATAAGGCCGATTTACACCACACAACGTTTGCCTAAAACTGTCGCACGCAACGTGCTTACAACTTGAGTTGTATTGTACATGTGTAAATCAAGCACGCATGCAACTCACCTACGACAACGTTACAACTCAAGTTGTAAGCAAGTTGCATGCGACAGTTTTTGGCAAAAGTTGTGTTAGTAGTGTAAATTGACCTTCAAACATTACAACGTTTGGACAAATCAGAACCATACCGTTTCACTTGTTCACACTTACCGTTTCACTTGTTATACCGTTTCACTGCATGCAGTGCTCGAATTCGACCGCTTTCGTACGCGTCCTGTTGTAAACCGTCTTCGTTCCCAGAGCTTTTCGGCTGCCTGCCGTGCCGTGGAAACTATAACCATAGGGTGGTTTGATGTAAAACGAAAGGCAAAATCGTGCAAATTTGAGTACGGTTTCAAACTCTCCTCCGTGTAATGTTTAACTGACTCTGTTGCTAACAAAAAACTTGGTGACGTTTTGAGAGCGATAGCTCGATCTCGGTCAGGAAATATAGTGACGTTTCTTGGCCGAGAGTATACAAAGCTATTTTTGCCGGCTATTTTCGAGCTACTGTTTCTTTATTTAATGAAGCACGTTTCTGTAACTGTGATGGAAGATATAGAAACACGGAAAATTTGCCGCGTCGCACCTTTAAATTTAAAAACGTAAACAAACAAATAATTACTATAGTAGTCCCGACAACAAATAACAATCCGGCTTTTGGTTTTGGGCCAATTTGGGGGCGATACACCAACTGAAAATTTGGCTATAATTATAGCGCAAAACAACAACTATATGATAACATCAGTGGATTACTTTCAGTGCATGATGTCTTGATGACGTTAGTATGTATTTTTCAAACATGACAGAAGACAGGCGGGAGTAGTCCGGCAAATCAATATAAATCGTACGAATCACGCGATTTATTATAGTGGAATTTATCAATTTTAGAGTATTCTATATTTAAGAAATATAGAAAACATTTTCAGCTTTTCGATATACTGTACAGTATAGAAACACACGCGGAGTATACGTGGGAGTTTGGGAGAACGAGAAATAATCAGTTTGTGTGAAAACGAGCCTGTAAATTAAGCGATTCAAATTCTCCCACATCATCTTTTATAATTGTATAGAAAGTTAAATACACAGGAAAAAATGTTTTCTTGCTCGTCAATTTCACTTTAAATAAACGCACTACTTCTCCAATATTCATGCTGAAGTCGAAGTATTCCTTCAAGTTTCCATGTTGTCTCAACTGCATGATCTTTGTTGAGGCCATTCGTTTCCAAACCCTAAACTCTTCATATCCGCCTTCTGCCGAGTTTTAAAGCAGTATCAGTATGTCCCGCGAGGTATTTCCAAAGAGCAAATATGAAAGAAGTGTCGACAAAAATCTATGAAGCGAGATTCTGGAGGATTCGTGCATGGTTTTATGCCATTGAACATAACATTTAGCATCGTATAAATCAGTTGAAACAACTGTTTCAATGGAAAGTAGAAAGATCGTGTGCAGCTCTTGTAAGAGTGGAATATCTTTCCACGTCTCAAATTAGTTCCTGTAATGACGGCAACGGGCATGCAAGGGCCCTGCCCTATATAGGTTGGCTGATTCTCATCTGATTTGTTGTCAGATCCCAAGAGTATAGTTTAACAGAACTACGGATAGACCGTCATATAGACTTGACCCACGTCTGTCCGCTCAAAGAGGCTTTTATTTAAGTTATACGGCGGGTGGGAGTAATTTAAAGGGTGGCGGGAGATGAAAACGCGGGAGTGGAGACAGTACTGTCTCTCCTCTCCCAATCTTCTCGCCTTCCACCCGCCCGCCCGCCTTTAAATCCTTCCCTCCCGTATTTCCGCGCGCTCTTTATACCCCTTTGAGAGACAAAGTTGGAGTAACTCTCTCCTACGCAGAGGCTTTTTGGCATATATTTATTATGGTTTGAGAGCGTTTATTGCGTAATTGCGATCACTTGCGTGCACCAGAAGTTCCTAGAATCATTCTAAAAATGTTGGTGAATAATCTTTGCCCTTGCACAATTAAGACGATGAAATTCACCTACCGGCTGCCTTTTCCTAAATATTTCATAAGTCCGTGTCCATCACCTGTCCGGCCAGCCTCGTCTGTAAATTAACAAATCACGTACAAAAATCACGTCTGGTCTGTGCGTGAACTTTATGGCAATTATCGCGTACAGAATGGTACTTTTTCGCCTTGCGTCCGGAGCAGGCGGTAAACATTTCAATTTATATTCCTACCATCGATATTCACTATTCACCTTCCACCTCGTACAATATACTAGACATTTTGAATTTGTGGTCGGCCGCCCTGTATCTCTATGAACAGGTTTTGTTATTATTTGTTGATGATGACTGTAAAACACATTGGACCGCATCGGTTTTCCATTGGAGATCAATTGTGGTTCACCTCCAAATCATGGCATAACTGATAATACACAAAATTGACAAAAGAAATTATCTTTCTGAAGAACGAATCATAAACACTGAACTACGCTTTTGTTTGAGAAATCAATCGCCAGTGTTGTCGCTAAGGGTGAGTCGGCAAAATATTGAATCCCAGTCGGCAAAACATGGATTTGGACAGGAAGAAAAAAATTAAAATATTTGAGTGACACCGATTAAAAATTAAGAATGATAGCTAAAATGTGGAGAAATTTATAGAAAAAATTAGGGAAAAATGGAACGAACCACGGTGGTTAAACGAAATATATTATATATTTCCGTAAACCTCCGAATATAAGCTCCCGCTGAATATAAGACCCCCCCCCGTGTATAAGCCCACCACATGTACTAACGCTCATTCCAAATATAAGCCCCCCCAAATATAACACCCCCCCCCCGAATATAAGCCCAGTAGCCTACTACGTTATTAATTCAACATTGACATTGTCTTTTAATAGACCAGAGAACGATATTTAAAAACTTTGTCATTGTATTTATAGCTTACTATGTTAATCAAAGCGCGTTATTAATACATGTTTATTTTCCTGTTTATGACTGACTTGTTTTGATTACTAACACAAGAGATTGTCCATGTATAAGCCACCCGTATATGAGCC
>CACRXK020000804.1:49269-67168 GCA_902702795.2 Paramuricea clavata
CCCCCCCCCCTTGTATAAGCCCATCAAAAATCGCTTTCGAAAGAATACAAGCCCAGGGCTTATAGTCGGAGGTTTACGGTTAATTAGTAGTGAGCTTAAGCAAGTGACGTTTTTGACAACACGAACGGCATGAGTAACGTCAGACGACTGGGTCAAGGGCTGTGATTGGTGAAAAACGTCAACTTTACTTCCGGTCGACGTCCGTGTTGTCAAAAACGTCAATTGCTTAAGCTCACTAGTGGTTGTAGTGACTCGGCAAAATTTGCCTTGATAACTCGGCAAAATTCACTTCAGTCCCCCCCCCCATTCAAAGGTCTAGCGCCGCCCCTGCTAATCACAAAATGTGTTAATTAAAGGTAAGTATAATTTACTTGCAATGCTGGCATGATTTAAATAACAAAGCTTGAATTTGATTGTCAGCCTCAAGATCAACTTGTTATTTGGACGTTGATTGCACACCGTAAATGAATGAGTCCACGACTCTCAGTTGGTTAAAGCGCCGCACCGGAATCGCAGGTTCAATTCATAGAGGGGCCTACACGCGTAAAAACGCTCAGGTTGATGCAATACTGATGAAAACAGGATTGAACAATGTTTTGCTGCCCACATTGTTCATAGCTGTCAACACTATTGAACAATATTGTTACACCCGATTCAGGCTCAACAACATTGTTCAATATTGTTGACAAGTGTGAACAACGTGGGCAGCAAAACATTGTTCAGTCCTGTTGAGCAACGGGCTCGGCGTTTTTTGCCGTGTATAGTTCCACTTTTCGCAGCTGCTCCTGGTCAGCTGGCTTTAAAAATGTATGAAATTTACACTCGAAATTTCCATCTACAAAAACCCTTCAACATTTCGTTAATTCTATTGAGTGAGATAAAAATCCTTATATTTACTCGGCAAAATGAAATCGTTACCTGTGTTTGTCTGGAGATTATGCAAATATCTACAATCCTGGTCAAAAATCATTGGTGCACTTAGTCGAAATAGCATAACCTTTACTTCATTTCTGATTACCATATACATACTTGCCCATTTTATGCAAAATTTCATGTCCAAACACCCCCTATCCCCCTAGCCTGCGAACAGGCTCTCAAGCTGAATTGAGAGCCTGCATCGATGACTAATGAATTTGAATCTCTGCGTCTCAAATCGTGACGCTAAATTCTCATTGGTCAGATGCTATAATTTATATGTTTCCGCTGAGCTCTATATATGTCAACTGCAAGCACTATGCATAAAATACACATTACAGTAACTGATCAAATTGGTCTTGGCCATCTTATCTCAAAGCACGAAATGTTCTGTTTTGAGAAAACAGTATTTAAAACATTTCAACTTTTGCTTGAATATCTTATATTTCGAAAAACAGTATAAACTGTACGGTCTAAATTTAGTTTGCACGGTCTAAATTTAGTTTGCACGAAAGTTGTAAACAACACCATATAAGGATAGACATTCCATATTTGGACAAACGAACGTTACAGATTCAAATTCATTAGTCATCGATGCAGGCTCTCAATTCAGCTTGAGAGCCTGTTCGCAGGCTACTATCCCCCTTATCAATGTTGTGTAATGTCTCAATCAATTCCATGGGTGCCCAACACCCCCCCGGGCGTTTGTCGGGCATTCTCAACTGTACTTGTTCCCAGGGTCGGGCATTTGCTTTCTGCAGGTTAGCCCCGGGGTGGGGAATTTGCTCGAGGCTAAAAAGTCGAATATTTATCGCTTGTTTCGCCATTTAGCCGTACTTTAGTACGCATGTTTACACCAGCGTGCGTATCGCAAATTAATCATGGCGGAATAACACAAGACTTTTTTCTTGTCCATCCTGTTGATACATTGACTTACTTCTGCAGTTTGATATTGCTATATCAAGTTTTGAGACTTCAATATTTTAATTAAAAACGTTTTAAAACGAAATGCCTATAGAATCGATTTTAAATACAGATATATTGATACGTGATAGAGCTTGGATTCGATTTTTTGGATCAGAAATCCTCAGAAAACTTATATTTTGTCCCCCAAGGGTGGGGCATTTGCGTCAATATAAGTCCCCAAGGGTGGGGATTTTGTTGCATTATTTGGACCCCATACTGGGGCATTTGCAACGTTTTTTCGCCAAAATGACAAAAGCCCGACAAACGCCCGGGGGGGTGTTGGGCACCCATGGAATTGATTGAGACATAACACCTTGGACGTATAACACACTACACACAACATTGATAAGGGGGAAAGGGGGGTTGCTATGCTTGTTATTGATGTGGGAGTCAAATTTCGTACAGTCAGTGTCAAGTGCGCCAATATTTTTGACCAGGATTGTAGTGTTTCGTCGTCGCGTGCGTATCATTTATTTTCGTCAATCAACCAATAGCAAAATTTAACATGAAGTCGGTGAGCATGATAATTGGTGTTTTCGACGCATGCTTCTATATTCGGTGCATGCTTCTACATTTTTCAATGAAACATAAAACTTTCACAAATTTGTGATGATGAATAATGAAAAAAGCCGTGTGAAAAATTCAAGGACCCAATTCAGAAATGTTAATTCCCATGACCTAAACCATAGTCTTTTTGGAGACATGGTCTGGAAACTCAGTAAACTTCAAAGCGGTTTTAATGAGCTGTGATTTTATGTTGAGCCGTAACTTACACCGTGCACATCCTTTGTTTTAGGTTTATTAATACTTAAATAGCATGGTTGAATGACTGAACTGAAACGTTGCTTCGTTGATTATACTGACATACAATGTGTTCATTGACCGTGCACCGTGCACAAAACTGCATAAACGCGAACAAAAAGATAGAACAAAGACTTTAGCGGAGTTTCCAAACCATGTTTTGAAAGACTATGCCTAAACCAAAAGCGGCGTCATATTGTTTTGCCCGTTACCATATTTCGTATTCATATTTTCCTCAGCATGACGTCATAACGTTGACATGATTTTTCATATCAACCGTTACGAAGACACTCCGTTTAATATGTCAAAATTCCATCTTTGATCAGCTATTGAGTTGATATGACGATTTCACAGTTGGCTGAGCCAATCAGAAACCATGAATGTTGCTTTTAAATAAATAATTAACCAACTAAGTTCTTTGTATGTTTGCATGGCGATAAAACATATAATAGTTTTGTTTGTGGAAACACCACGTAAATAAATTTGCAGTAATAAATTTACGTGGTGTTTCCACAAACAAAACTATTATAATTAACCAACTGTTCGGGAATCGGGGATGGATAACCATTAACCCAAAACCAAGGACCACGTACGCTTTTCCATAAACTTAGACAAAAAATATGGATGATTTGCATTTCATATTACTATAAAAAGATTTTAAACCATATTTAATTCCAATTTTAAACCATATTTAATTATATCCAAATGTGAAGTGTTGATAATTACTCTTCTAGTTATGAAATTTATAGGTATCGTATTATTCGTATCTGCATGGCTAGTACATAATATTTAGTATAATAACTGAATAGCATGCATGCATGAATCAAATTATTCTTCATCTAGCCACTCAAGAGGTTTTTGAATGGATTGCAGAGAATTGTTAACGGATACTTTTTCAAGTAGATATGTTGAGTGGTGAGAGCTCCTGCTGTATTCAAACACTTGGGCTGTGTCTTCGATTCAAAGAAATACTGTAAAAACAATTTAAAAGAGGTTTCTTGACATTTAAAAAGTGTTATTAGAACTTTAACTATGCTAATTCGCGTATGCAAGATGATAAAAACAACTTCCAGCAAGTCGTTAAGCCTAGTTTCCATTAAATCGCAGGAGTTGCGCAATCGCAAGAAGCGGACAAACCGCAATCGGAAAAATTCTACGACTACTAGAAAATACATGCATGCGGAACCCTTGCCTTACTGACAAAACCATTATATTTTCCGAACATGAAGTATAAGTAGTTGTCATGGTAACACGATAATTTCATGAATAATAATTTTATAATTGAAAAATCCCCTAAAAATGATGGTGATTGTGATGGTGGTGGTGAAAAATTGGCGAAAATCGGCGTATCAAATATTAACCATGCAAGCGTTGCTCAACTTAAAAACGTATTATTACGAGAAAATTTATTCGTTCGGAATCGTGTGAACTCTAACACGAATGCATTGCCTAGCTCGTCGGGGACCATAGAATCGTGGCATGTCGCTTCATGCAAAAACTTCTAGTGTGTGTTGCGCTAATTATTGTTCGTTTTGTCGGGGCAGGAGTATTACGCCAGCGACCCGGCCATCGTCTTCTAACTTCTGCCACATTTTTGAATCTTGCATACTCTAAGCAAATCCAAACTCTTTGATCCTTAGTTAATCTTGGCATACTCAAAATGAAACACAATTAAACCATAACATAACACTGAACATAACATAACATGCAACTCCTCAGAGACATGCAACATTCTTGGAACAAAATGTATCAAAAATATAGCGCTGATACAGTAATATGTAATCGCAAAAAGATGGCTAGAACAGTATTATTTAAACTACCATAATCATCCTATTCAAACTTATAGAAACAGTCAACTGTGTTTTGTTCGTTTGAGACTACTCAAAATATGAATAGGCCGTTCAAGAAAATTTATTACCCCTTAACTTGTTTTTGGGTAATTTTAAAAATCAATCAAAAACGTGCATAAATTCAAACGTTAGTATCTCACTAAATAATGAGCAACAACTTACATCTAATATATCAATATCTAAGTTAGCCTTTCCTGTATTTAATGAAGGTTATTTGAGTCTAATTGCTTCACTCGCTTTGAAGTTATTAAGAATCAAACCGGAATACTTTTTTTGGGACACCCGGTACTCCAATCCATGTAAATAGTAACTACTCCAATCCATGTAAATAGTAACTACTAAAGTCCAAGTAAATAGCAACTGCTCAAGTCCATGTAAATAGTAACTACTCAAGTCCATGTAAATAGTAACTACTCAAGTCCATGTAAATAGTAACTACTCAAGTCCATGTAAATAGTAACTACTCAAGTCCATGTAAATAGTAACTACTCAAGTCCATGTAAATAGTAACTACTCAAGTCCATGTAAATAGTAACTACTCAAGTCCATGTAAATAGTAACTACTCAAGTCCATGTAAATAGTAACTACTCAAGTCCATGTAAATAGTAACTACTCAAGTCCATGTAAATAGTAACTACTCAAGTCCATGTAAATAGTGTGACGTTGCTCACGAAAGTAATCTGTAAACCCCTCCTGTAAGGAAAGCGTGATTAAATTAATAGTACAAACTTTTACATAAACTTACCCCAAGTTCACTAGGTGTTGGATGTTCCACACGTCTTGTCTTGAGATCAGCAATCATTGCCCATCCAAAGCCCGTCAGTTTACCCTTATGGTACAATAAAAACACTGGGAACGAATCATCGCAACTCATTTCTTTAGATATGTTGTACCAGTAGTGTTGACCTAAATGAAGTCAGTAGACATTGCATAATAAATAATCAAATTATAACAAATTATAACAATAGAGAGCTTAAGAGCTAATATAAGATACCTTGGTTCCGACTTGCGGGTACGGCTATCGTCGGGTAGCGTGAAATTTTAATAATATGCGCAAAGCGAAAAATAAATTCGCCAACGTGATTGGTTAGCATCCAAGCGATCCAATTACTTTTCCGCGGCGAATGTTTTCGCTAACCAAGCACATTGTCATTGCCGAAATTTGTTTTTCGCTTCGCGCGAGCAAATTCACCTGGTGGAATACAGGATTTGCTGGTTTATTGTTTTAAATTGTATTATAATCAGTAAGCCAGTGTTAATATTTGAGAATTGTTATTTCAAGCAAAGATTCCGATTTAGATCGTAGTCTTTCAAAACATGGTTTGGAAACTCCGCTAAATTTAGGTCTTTGTTCTATCTTTTTGTTCGCGTTTATGCAGTTTTGTGCATGGTGCACGGTCAATGAACACATTGTATGTCAGTATAATCAACGAATTATCCAATAGCAACGTTTCAGTTCAGTCATTCAACCATGCTATTTAAGTACTGTTTAATAAACTCGCAGGTCGTGTTTTATTAGGTTTAAAGATATACTGCCTTATTAGTATTCTTTATATAAATAATACTAATGAGGGCACGACTACAATAGATACTGCCTTATTAGTATTCTAGTTATATAAAGAATACTAATTACGAGTGTGTTTGATCAGGTTTAAAGCCACTGCACGTGACATATTATGGTTGACATGATTTGCCAATAAGCTTATGAATTATCCTCGAGCCGACGGCGCGAAGCGCCGTGCGAGGGTACTAATTCCCCCCGGCTATTTACACCCGGGGAAACGAAAGGATTAGCGAAGTCTAAAGTTCATCAATTATCGCGGGCGTGGGTGACCAACGATGTTGGGGTGGGTGGTCATCCTCACTGATCTCAAAAATATGGCGGACTGTCATGAATAGCGGACACTGATTGGTCCAATTTAAAGTTTGCATTATAACGACTGCATGACGACAGCGAAATAGCAAACATTTCTTGATTTGATATATGAATGATGATTGATAAATTTCTTGCAAATTTATTTCATTTTTGCTCGCATTTTTGCAAGATTTTGTAAATTTCAAAAGCTCTCTCAGAAAGGAACTGCGAAAGAATCGGCTAAAAGAAGGGAGCCGACGTTAACGAAGGTAAGTTTGTTTTAAATATTGATTTTATAATGGCTTTAAAACCCGACGGCCTTTGCGTATATGAAACAACTAAACAAGACAGCATATAATTTCAGTGTATCTTTAATATTGATTCCCTTCTTTATGATATTGAATTTTTTAAATAAAAAAGAAAGCAAAGTTATTTGCAAGCGAGAATTTGAAATCATTTTATTACAAACTCAAAGTTTATCGATAAAACCATTTTAAAAGCAGTTTAGTTTTATAAAGAACACTAGTGACTTTAAAACGTTTTGCGAAGCGTTTGTGGTTGAATTTTACCTTAAATTACGTATAATAAAAAGCTTATATTACGTATAATAAAATACCTAACATATATATGTTGGGAAATTAATAATTTTGTAATTAAAAGTGATATTTTTAGGCGATTTTTCATTTGTAAGAATATTCTTAAAAAATTATCGTGTTACCAAAGATTAGATACCATAAAGATGTGCCACTCGACGTATTTCCCTAATGTTTGCGTGTCCGTAATTTTCCGTGCTGATCACGAGTGATCACGCGAGATGACGGCGAGACTGAATACAATAGGTTGCCATTGTTGCCATCGCGATGCTCGCGCTATATGACGAATTTGACACTTACTGGCAAAATGGCGGCTATAAAAAAATCTCGGACATAATTTTCACAGAGTGGCACATCTTTATAGTATCTAATCTTTGGTGTTACCATGACAACTACTTTAGATACTTCATGTTCGGAAAATACAATGGTTTTGTCAGCAAGGCGAGGGTTTCCGCATGCATGTATTTTCTAGTTAATGAGTGTTTGAAGTATTAATAAACCTAAAACAAAGGATGTGCACGGTGTAAGTTACGGCTCAACATAAAATCCCAGCTCATTAAAACCGCTTTGAAGTTTACTGAGTTTCCAGACCATGTCTCCAAAGACTATGTTTAGATACAATGTATCTTCGTTAGGCTCGTTCACTCAGGCGGTTGATTTCTAAACAAGAGAGCTACCTCTTTCGCAGGCCGTAATGGATACCCGTGCCTGTTTGCTGGTTATAAATTAAAACTTCGAAGGATTACTTCTCCCCTTGTTTTTGGAAAGGCCTGTGAAGCATATTTTGGTATAATTAGGTATGTAGCACCGTAATTGTAACTGCTCTTAGAACTTGCTTTCCACTAATAAGCAATTTTCAGCCGCCATTAGCGGCCAGGGTTCTCTTATGCGAATTTTTACTGAATATTATAGTTGCACAAAAATGTCTTACCCATGAAAAAGAAACATTTTCCTTTCACCCACAGAGTAGAGCCCAGATCACTTTCCAGGTAAGGAATACGCATCACGTCATCTGGAGAATTTCCGACTTGAATATACAGATTATCTTCGGTGCGCTTTCCGTTACAAATGCCGGAGGGATGGGTAAAGTACGCTGTGATTACTAAAGAATCGTTTTCCTCATTCCAATGTCTCTTGTTCTTGAAACTTAAGTCCGTAGCCAAGGATTTTGCAATCTATACAAAACAAAAGATACTAGTTGTTTATTAAATAATATTTTTTGTTTCTGATGTTATGCACTCATATTATATGGCAAGCATCACTTCCGGTGAAATGGCGGAGTGTGATTGGCTGAGAAGCACTTTCAGCGGTTCATTATTTTCCCGTAATGTCCGGCGGTTCATTACGTAAAAACAAACGCATGCATTTTAAAACAAAACAGCAAAACTGAATGGAAATTATAATTTAGTTTGTTATTAATATGATTGATATCTGCGAATGGTTTGAAGTGGAAAGGAAGGAATACATTGGTATTTTTTGCTTTCTTCGACCACTCAAATATGTACCACGCTACTAATATCAGTAATATGCATTTCAAATCATACAGTTCTTGTTTGTTTCAAGTATAAAAGACTATAAATGCCATATAATAAACTTTTTTATTAACCTCGCTTGCTTGGTCCAAACAGAGAAATATCGGACCTCGGTCTTTTTGCACAAACCTCGCCCTACGGGTTTGGTCTGTATAAAAAAGACCTCGGTTCGATATTTCTCTATAAAGACCTCGCGCTCGGTTAAAGGTGATCTACAGTCCGATCTGCGCATGTGCACAAATGAGCCCACTTTTTATGATACAAACAGTTTCACTATGTTTTGAGTTCTTGAAAAGCCTGATTGTTGTTTCTTGATCATTTATTATACTCTAGAAGCTTGAAAATATAAATAGTTGTCGAATAAAGCTCAATATTTTGGACACAAAAATGTAAACAAAGGCTTTGTTTACATACGGACTGTAGATCACCTTTAATAAGAAGTTAATATTTTTTGTGATGTTGTCTCTGAGTGTGTGCACACCGGACAATCTGAAACGTTTGCTTGACCGCGGTGGGAATCGAACCCGCAACCTTTGGTTTGCTAGAAACAAAAAATTCAAAGATCGTAAAAACACTGATATCGAAGGAACTAGACTAAAGGCCCATTTCCACTCAGGAATATTTTCCGCGGAAAGAACATTTTAACAATGATATATTCGGAGAATTTTGTGTCCGTGGAAATTTTTCTTGAGTGGAAATGGGCCTTAAGACTAAGTTCCGAAATATCACACAATCGAACCGACTTGACCTCGTGGCTCAGTTAGTAGAACATTGGACCAGCAGTCAAGCAAACTTTTCAGCTGCTTCTCCAGTATGGACACACTCAGAGACAACATCACAAATAAATAATATAATTTTGTTAGTAAATTTTGCACTCCTGACAATACCAAACAGTCGTTGTCTCGAACGAAATGCTCTCTTGCAGCATCGAAACAGCGCTCATCGATTTATCGATTGGTGAGTTATTGATTAGTGAGTTATTGAAATCCATGAAATTCGTTTTATGAACATTTCGAAACGTTTCACAAATCGTCAAAGGTTTAATTTTACATTAAATCAGTTGAATGTTATGATTGTGTCGTATGTTCTAAGGTGAAATGATTTGAGATGATGTTTTCACTGAGTGCGTCCAATTCCAAAATGGACAAACTGAAAAGTTTGCTTGACCACAGTGCGAATCGAACCCGCGACCTAACACCATGCAATCACAAATTTTATAACAGTTAAAAGCAGGGACGCCAGAACTGGGGGGCAGGAGGGGCAGCCGCCCCCGTTGCCCTTTACCAGGAAGAGCAGGGGGGGGGGCAAAAGTGTCCTTTCAATTTAAAGGATTGCCTTAGCGAAATAGCGAATTGTCAGAAATGTTAGTGCAATTCTTTTACGAATTTGCTTCAGAAAATGCAAGAAATGCAGTCATCGAGCTTCAAGAATAGCACAATTGCCTGGCGGAGAACCCCCTCACGCTCCTATCATTCAATAAATAGAAAACATGATTAGGCGAAGTTCAACTCCCGATGTTTTGCAAACATCTCTTAGTATATATCAATTCAAAAGTGCCCTTTCACGAAAATCTGCCCCCTTGCCTTCACATCGTTCCGGAGTCCCTGGTTAAAAGTATTTAAAATCTTTGCACTATTTGTCATTTTGTAAAACGAATTCACATCATCATGATTTGCACTGATTGGGCAACAATTCTTTGGGCAGCGTTTTGCCATAACTAATAAAAAATACCGTCATGTTGAAAAGGGCTTGCAGCATGCATCTAATTCTAGTTGGTTGTAGCTTAAATGCTGCAAGTTTTACGGTATCAGGTTTGATAAATTTCTTCACGAGGAATTAGAGAGGTATTGGTAAACTGACTTTTTGCTTATTTCGGAGGACATATAAAGTTGTATATGTACGACGAGAAGAAGTTTATTCAATCTAGAATACAACATCACAATTAGGGACTTCAAATTAACTGTTCAAGAAAAATGCTTGATTTGGAAATGCTGGAGGCGATTTTTGGTTAGATAAGTAACTGAGGGTATTATTATCATTATTTGATGTTTAATTACACATTTTCGCACATAAAATGAATAACAATGTGTTTAGAAATTTAAGAAGTTTAAAAATAACACCGCTTTCAGTAGAGCATTGACTGATTCACTGACGCTTTTCTTGTCATGAGCACACAGCTAGATCAAACCCGCGATCACATGCAGAGATGAAAGGCGCTTGCTCCGACCATTAGTAGTGAGCTTAAAGCCCTGGGCAAACTAGGAAACATTTGTGATTCTCGATGTTTCCTCAAATGTTTCCCTGTTTGCCCACCCGTGGAAACATTGTTGCGGAAACAAAATTTGCTCCCCGAGAAGCAAAAATGTTTCCTAGCAAATTCAGAAACATTTGATGTTTCCCTATGTTTCTCACTAATGTTACCTAGTGTTTGCCTACTCTGGGAAACACGGCGAAACATTGGTAGGAAACAATGTTTCCCAGTTTGCCCAGGGCTTAAACAAGCAACGTTTTTGTCAACACGGACGTCACCCAAAAATTGGTAGAACTAATATTGGCGGCATTTTGCATCATAGCGCTCATGTAAGGAAACAAAAAAGTATAAAAATCTTATGTTTTGTCATATATGCTGAAGATTACCACAAACACAGTTTTTAATCCAATCTCCCCTCGGTAATCTGACGTCCGCGTGTTGACAAAAACATCGCTTGCTTAAGCTCCCTAATATTAATTCACGCACTTACCCCAAACTGCATCCCTGCAATATCTCCATTGTAATCATAAAGCACCATTGTGGACTTGTCATTGTAGAGGACATAACGATTGCCATTGAAGTAAGATGATGCTATATGATTTTGTGAAGAAATATATTAATTCCCGATCATTACATTTTACAAATGTATATATATATATATATAATATAGACAAAAAATGTTAATATAACATGACCGAATAACTGCTTTAGTAGACGTTTATGTTCTATAGTAGTATATTTATAGCATGCCATAATAGGTTTACGTGTGGGCTGTGTGGCATACAAATATGGCATAAATTATACCTACCACCACACGATGCGGTTTTTGTCCAGCCATCATCCTCAGCTTCTTTGGAAGTTTCAGGTAGATCAGTGAATTTCTTGAAAGTCACTATATATATAGTCCAGTGTATATTTCTTAGAATATAAATTTCAAGTGGATTTGTTACCTCCGCCAGGAGGGTATGTTTTCATCCGCGTCCGTTCGTCTGCCTGTGTTTGTGTGTGTGTGTTTGTTAGCTTGATGACTCAAAAACTATCAAATGTATTAGTGCGAAAATATGTGGAATTAATGCACATTGCCATGCAGCTCATTGCGTAATTTATGCATTATACTTAACTTAATTCGGTGGCGGAGGTATCCGAATGCCCTCTTGTTATTAATTAATTGTTCTTATTCATGCAAATGTTTAGAGAGTTTAGTGGTTGTAACAATGGGACAACATACGAAAATAATGAGGTCCTTCTTGGTCTTTGTTCAGTTTGTTGCGAGGCCATGAAATTTTATAGATTGGATTTTTGTAGATGAAATTTTCGAGCGAAAATTTAAATACCATGCATGTTAAACCTAACTGGGGCACCTACACAAACCCTCTGGCAGGAATCGAACGGGCAGCCCTGCGATTTCGGTGCAGCGCTATAACCACTGATCTACAACATGCAGGGTCCATTTTTGGAACGAAAATTCATGTACAATTTAGACCTAACCAGGATACCAATAAGTTCTTAATTACATCTACAAAAATCCCATCTATAGATTCAGTATATACTATCGAGCGAGTGCCCAAAATCTTGATATTTACCCAATAATCTGGGCATGCGAAAACCTAATATTGCGTATAATGATCTCAAGTTTGCATTTTGTACACCAGCCAGGCGATGATGCTTGAGCAGGTATTTCTGTCGAAAAATAGGTTTTCAGTATATTTACCATGGAAATCACTCCATTTCTTTGCTGGCACTTTAAATACAGGGAAAAAAAACATTAGTTAGAATCATTTAGTTAAAATCAGTTTCTATTCATGAATATATATATATAGAGTGGGGTTTGGGTACATGCATACAACGGGAAATTAATCCGGGTTTACCAAAAAGCTTACCCTATACCAAAATGCGGAGATTAATATAATATTAACTAGCTGCAACGGTTTCTGTTATTAATAATTATATAATTATAATCCCGAAATATCTAATAATATCAAACGACATAATTTATTCATCCTTATGGATTATATTTTTTTATTCTAATTTTGCCAATTTAATTAATTCTTTTTGTGCACAGTACCAGTAATCAGTGGGGACTGGCACGTAATACTATTCCTTCCATGTTCCACCTTTTAATAGACACTCTACTGTTTTACAAATAACGACATGATCAATTTGTCAGCTAGCTTACTTCATGCATGTGTGATGTTGCTTCTTGGATTTTTTTAAAATTACGTATTCTGTCCCGGCGTATTTGGATGCGCGCAGTCGCACCACTGTCGATCTAGTCGTCACTTTTAACCGGGTGACGGGCTATTGCCTCTTTTATGAGAAGCGCGGGTTGTGCACGGGGTTTTATCCCCGGTATTCCAAAGTTTTCTCCCTCTTAAAAATAGGCACAGCACGTGGTGTACGTGCAAAGAAAAGAATGTGAAAAACTGCATTTTTGCTACTGAACTGCATGCATTCACATTTTGTAATTATCCCATAATTGAAATTATTAGTTATTATACATAATAACATATTAGAGTTAAAAAGACAAACTAGAATTTAATTTCTCATCTTTTCTGCATTCTGAAGTTATTTAATAACATATTGTACATTTTACTAATGTTCCAATAACGACTTATGCTAAGAGATGGTTGCAACTGATATGAACGTACTATCTTGAACTTTAAAGACATTTAACCATTCTTTATTTAAAGGACTTAGTAGAGAATTTGCTGTTTAATTGGGGAGATTTTAGCTCAGCTGGAGACAACAGCCGAAAGCTGAAGACTTGGCATCTGTGTTACAACGGCTATATTTTATTGTTTGTACTTTGTACTTCATGTGTATTCATGTTTATTGAAAGAGTGTTACACAAAGTTAGCCCCCCCCCCCCCTAACCTGCACAGCCATGGTGCGGCAGCCATGGTTCATGTACTGGTCACATACACATGTTGTGATGTTGGCGTCTTTGCCTCCCCCGCTCCCCCCTACAATGTTGGTTTTGACATTCATTTCACAAAGCTTTAACCTAACCAATTTCTAAGCTGTCAACATTGAACCAAGGGGGAGGGGAAAGTTGAAAATTGCTCTTTTTGCACGTATATGTTGGTCAAAGCAGGTATTTGTATTTCCGCGCGCGCTGTCCACAATAATTTTTGCCAGGACCAAGTGCATCATGTGCGACATGTACTATTATCGAGTTGATCCAAATAGTGCTTAAAATACAAAGGGAATTTTAAAAGGCTCATCTTGCTTCCTGATTCGAATTATGAAAGGCAGACCAAGTCAAGTTAATCGGCATGCATGTCAACAACCTTTTTAATTCTATCAAAATATTTATCGTGAACCTGAATTAATTTTCTTTAATTGTGACTTGTGAAATGATTGTAATAAATGTTGATTTTTCCTCAATTTTCTTGATTACTTAGTCGATCCAGGTCATCTGTTTTGCACCTTTACAACACAAAATAGTCTGTTTTTATCAAAATATTAACTTATAAACTGCAGATTTTATTAACTGACGATCAGTGTTGCTTTATGCGGTGTGATCGATATCCAACACTGAAGCTACTAAGTCCATACCACAAGAAAATCTGAACACTGTGAATAATTACTAACGGTTAACGAAACTTACTAACGTTTCATCATCATTCGTCGGAGTGAAATGAAGTATTATCATATACAAGTGTGAAAATTAAGTTCATACATGTTTGTTACCAATTATTTCATTTATGGACAAAATTTTCATCGTTGGATGTCGATGATGGTGGACATATAACGCTCGATCTGTTTGTATTAATACCCGAGTTAATACCGCCCCCTCCCCATAGCCTACATAAGAAGGTTATAAATTGTCATTAAATTTTACAAATTTTAAGTGTTACTGTGACGGCAGACGAATGGCCTTTGCTGGAAACGTCGAAATTCTCCTTATATATTTCAGGTACTGTAGTTGTATCCCTACCAACGAAAGCTTGTCCAAAAAAAAACACCGCATGTAGTGAACGGTTGATATGCTACAGTACATACACTACATGCCGCGAGTCTTTGCGCGAAACATCTATAGCATATTATAAATCTATTTATCCACTTGAATTACGGGGAACCACTGAGTATCTTAATAAAATATATACAATTTTTTTTTCGAAAATGTTTATTTTCGGAGTTACCATTGTTTTATATTTTTATCCACTTGACTTATACTACAGTTTTAAACTGTTCACCTTCTACACACTTCTTCAGACAGTATTTAATAATATTGTTGTAAAGATAAATAGTCCGGCAAGTATAAGTAATACAAGTAAGCATATATAATACTTGACTAGACTAAACGAAAGCTCAAATGCTTGTTAACAGAACTCATGCAAGTATTGTAGAGAAGATCTTGTTACTTGTAGTTCAAGAAGATTATATATAATTGCTGCTTGAACAACCTTTTGTTCACAGTTAACTATAATCTATCTCTAGAAAATAATGTTTCTTTGGTGAATTGTGCACTGTGACTCATTTCAATACATCGAAATCATCCCTCCTCATATCTCGTCCTGGCGAAACGGGATCGTATAAACTGCCCCTTATTCAGCAAATTGCGCATGGTACCAGCCCTTGGGGGTGAGGCAGCATTTTCCTTGCGATAGTAACTTCTAGTACTTGATATAATCGGTCACGTACTGAAAAGCCCCGATGGGGAGTGAGCTGAAGAATGTATGTATGTAATACGAGAATTGTGAATAATGCAGCGAGACAAAGTTTTGAGAGAATCCAGCCGAGGGACAAGGTTAAGAACATGACGATGGCAAACGTCATGACATTCCCCGATTCCCGGATTCCCCGATTCCCGGATTCCCCATTCCCTGTTTTAAAGATAGCCCAAACGTGACCATGGTTGACATTTGCATTGTTTGTTGGAAAACACCGATAATACAAGGAAGCATATATAATACTTGATTTGGGTCACTGAAATGCCCCGATGGGGAGTGAGCTGAGTAATGAATGTATATAATACAAGAATTGAGATCATTAGAAAATGATAGAAAAATGACGTCAGCAGCGAGAAAAAGTTTTGAGACACAATACAACATGCCTTGAGAGAATCCAGCTGAGGGACAAGGTTAATTAAGAACATGACGATGACAAACGTTGACCATGGTTGACATTTGCATTGTTTGCTGGAAAACACCATGTTTATTTGCCATATTGAATAAAAGCGTTGCATGTCCAGTGCACAACAGATTATTTTGGTGTTCAAGCTGGTGTACAATTTTCCATTTATGTAGTTATGTCAATTATGTCTGGTGCACATATTATGATTGGCCAATTGAAAAATTAAACTGTTTGTAAATTAAGAAAAACTTTACCTATAGAGTATAGAATTGCTTTCGTTTTCGATTTGAAAATAGTCCTAAAACTGCAAAGAAATTGTGTATGCGAGGTTCCGAATCTCAAATCGTTATTTGGCAGAGCTTTTCATCCATATAACTATAACAGAATCCTCCGTCATCCTAATGAATATCTGTGCATACGGACAGAAAGATTAATTTTGCCAAACAATGAGTGTGGGCCACAAAAACAAACTAATATGCGTGAGTTATTATTTTAGTTGACAACTTGACATTTGGTCAAAATTATTAATTAATCAAGGTCACCAAGGCATCGAGCGCTAACAGCGCTCTTTATTCAATAACATTGAACAGACATACGTATAGGTGCATTATTCATTTGGTAGTTGAATCAACACAAATATTTACACAGCTAGCAAGGTCTGAGCATTGGTAATTTAATAATATCAAGACAAGCAACGATGCAAATGCCCCATTCGCATCAATTGTACATCAGTTGCTTTGTTATAGTCTTGTAGATTTCAATCTTTGCACCATGTTTCTAAGTGGTGTTCGACTCTTTTCCTTTTGTCTGTATAATACCAATAGTTCAAACTATACGCAATAATACATTGAATGATATCCAAATATAACAATAAGATCACAATAGTACAAAATTACATTGAATTCGTCATTTGCGCCAGTTTTTATGTCGTCATGCAATGCCTTTAGAATTCTATACTATATAATGACTCTGTGGCAAATTTTGTACAACACGTGGTTATACTGTTTGCTTACTTGAGATGGCGACAGTATAGAATATGGCGTAACTAGCGCGCAAATAATGAACCTCGTACTTGTAGTTAAGTTGAACCCCCGTAGTCTATTAAATATATATTATACTTGAGGCCACATATACCTGATTTCCTAGGCTTCAACCAGTTGAAAAAGAATCCGTCCACGGCAGTCGCAAGGACAATGATAAAAACGATTTGCTGGATGCCCACCATTTCACAGACTTAGTGAGAACAGAAAAATGCTGCAGGGGCTACTGAATTTTTTAGGTGATGCTTCGGCAATCGGCACCCTCGAAACTTTTATTCGTGCGGGTAGGAAATCTGATACCTATGGTATGATAGGCCGAGCCTGAGCGAGCCTCATTTAGTTTCGAGTTACGCGGTGCAATCAATAATGTGTTCATATATATATATATATATATATATATATATATATATATATATATATATATATATATATATATATATATATATATATTAATTGTGTAATTGTGCACTCTGTAATATGTTAAGATGAAAATGTTCTAGAGTGTGTATTATATAATTTCCATACCCAGCGCAAGCAGAAAGATGTTGTCTGCCGTAGCTGGGTCTCGAACCCGCGACCTTCGAATTACTAGATCGACGCTCTACCTACTGAGCTACACGGTCAGACGGATTTAAGACTGGAAATTATGAAATAATGAATGCTGAATTAATATAAACGAGTAAACGAGTATGTTTATGACATTCAGTATATATTTCATAATTTCCAGTCTTAAATCCGTCTGACCGTGTAGCTCAGTAGGTAGAGCGTCGATCTATAGTAATTCGAAGGTCGCGGGTTCGAGACCCAGCTGCGGCAGACAACATCTTTCTGCTTGCGCTGGGTATGGAAATTATATAATACACACTCTAGAACATTTTCATCTTTTATATAATGGAAAACCAGAGCATATTTAAATTAAGGTTTTGTGGTACGAAACTATTTAGTAATAAAGATGCCTAGTGGATTTTGTTGATTGTTGTATCTGTACCTTAATTTATATATATATATATATATTG